>QLPD01000591.1:0-232104 GCA_003314085.1 Hymenopellis raphanipes
TGTATCCTGCCCTCTCTCTTCGACGACACCTTGCGCTCCCTTGATACCCTCTTTCCTGCCGCAGCTAAAGCAAAGTTGCGCGATGACATGTTCGCTTTCCCTGGCTCGGCGTACGCTGACCTGTCAAACAAGCACGACGTCTTAGATGTTCGCGAGGCCTACGTGAGAGGCGTCGCATTTGCGTGCAACCAAATAGTGTCTGGGGTTATCCTAAATCCCGACAACCCAACGGCCATCCCGATAATCGGATGGGATGTGAACCCAGTTGAGCTCTTCACGAACCATAACACGACTTTCCATGATGAAAGCTTCGTCTTCGGGTTTAGGAACTACTCTAATAAATTATTCGAGCAGTTTTCCGCCAGCGCGCAGGAGCGAATTCGGACCGTCGAAGACCATTTTCCGGTTTTCGCAATCGGAATGATGCTCTGCCCCAATGGCGAATGGTGTTTGGAGGATATGGACACCCTGGCGCCTCCTTCGGAGGATGAGGAACAGTTTGCAGATTTCCCGTGGGTCGTCAATTCTATCCCTACAGGTCATGCCCCCACGCCGAATGCTATGCGTCCTGCTGACGCGGATAATCCTATTTGGCGACTACCGAACCCTCTTCCCCTTACGACGTCCACGCTGCGGAAATCGGCGCGCTCTGGCCCTTCCCGCTCCAAAGATGCCCGACCATCACCCAAAAAAACCTCTCCAACAAACTTCAGGCCAAAAGATATTCGCCCGGCTCCTCCTCGACCTATACTCGCAGTAGAACTGATTCAGCGGGTCAGTGATTCCCGCGTCCAGTTGATTATGCACCCTTACCATCCGTAGGCATGGATTAAAGCTGTCCGCTTCGACGTCACCGTTATCCTCTTTGATTGCGGCAACTTTCTCCGAATCGGAATTCGACAAAGGGGAACACAAACTCTATTTCTGTCCTCACTCATTGAACCGTGCAAACGCGGCTCAAAATACGGCAGACTGATGCTCGGTCTCCATCTATGCATCCTGCACGACGTCTTCGCTCGTCTGCCTCACGCAAGTCCTTCTGCTGGCGCTGAGTCGGAATCTGCGCCAAGTTCGACTAACTCGTTGAAACGTAGGGCTGACCATCTACCTCAGGAGTCGCCTCCTAAACGGGGTCGTACAACAGAACCCGGCGCACAGCGTACTAGAGTACGTTATAGCTCTTCTGATGTGAGACTGAACTAACATTCTCTGCGTAATGTTTAGCGTCCAACAACCACTTCACGTTCAACGCGACCGCAAGGTCGGATCACACCAGCGAAAGGCACGCGTTCAGATAAGAAGAAACGATTCCCAACCGACTTACGAATCGTGCGTTCCTTCTTCGTTTTATGTAGTCAACACGCACTGACACCTCAAACTGCAGCGCACGCGCGGGTATTTCAAGTCACATCCCGTCCTCGCTTTGTACCTGCGCCGGTTTCACAATTACAATTCACCAACGCCCGAGGTCCTGCTATCCCCAGCTCATCCCAGGTCAACAGTCTACAAAGCGGCGACCTGTCTTCCCTTGATCCTCACCTCGAAGCTTGGACACGGAGCCACTGGACAGGCGTATACGGCCATCCTGGGACCAGGTTACGAGAACTTGCCATGCAGCCGCTTAGTCGTCAAACTTGCTGTCACCAGAAAGAGTCTCTTGGCTCTCCGACATGAATACGATGTGTACTGCCACCTCCAATCCGCCGGTGTTTTAGGGATTCCGTACATTTTCGGGTACTACCAGGACAGTCTTCGTGGGATGGGTGCGCTGGTTATGCACGACGTCGGGAATCCGCTAGGTCGGCGAATGGACAGCAATGGAATGATTAAGCTGTCTGCTACGGAACGGTCAGCGGCGATGTCTTGTTTGCACTTAGTGGGTACTGACTCGCACATGTACAGGGCATCTCTGAAGAAGACTCTCAAAGCCATTCACGCCAAAGGTGTACTTCATCGTGACCTTCGGTCGTGGAACATGATGTGCAATCAACATGGTGAAGTATCTATCATAGATTTTGACCGTGCAAGCCTCAAAGCTTCCAAAGAGGAATTCTCAGAAGAAACTGCCCGCTTGGCCCGCTTCTTGAAGGGCGAATTTGTTGATAGAGATTCGGTCATCGGTTCTCATGACATGCCTTCCGATATCTCGCAGCGCATTGTGAACCGGAGTGAATCGTAGGTAGCGGACGCTATATTGTATCTATCCTTGTTTATTATAACTCACATTCGGCGACTTCGGTTGCTACAAATTATCTCCTGAATGCATCAAGAAGAGCCGTCTTCAACGCGTACCTTGACTGATAGAGAATTCCAGCGCTTAGCGATGTGGCGCAGGATCCGACTCACAAGACCTTGATGTTTTACTACTAACGCTGGTTTCAGACAGGCACGGCAGCGTGCAGTTCTGGGAAGCGTGGGACCCATCAATGACTGTAGCAGAGACGATTCAGTTACGAGGTGGCGGCCAGAATAGAAGTAACTTATACACGGTGCTCTCATGAATCACAGACTCGGTGCGGAAATGGCAGATTATTACGCGGAGTCTGTGACGGCCCCAAGAGCTCCAGATCAATCCCTTATTCCTGCCCAACCTTTCAACTTTCTCTTCGTGAATCCTCCTTCTGAGATCGCTAAGGACCCCTTCAGTGTACTCGAAGGAGAGGGTTGTGTCCTTGAGATGTGATATGACTTGGTCGGTGTTGTAGGGTTCTGCTTCAGGACGTTCCAGATCATCCTATTCGAAGCCGAGCTTTCGAAAGGTAAGTTGAGAGAGTGTACGGCGATGGGGAATGAGAATTTTCCCTTGGTGATGTCCTCCGCAAAGCCTTTCGTGTTCGAATACTTTTTTCATGAATGAGTGCTCAAGAGGCGAAGGGCGGTAGCAGTATAGCACGCATGTCATGGATACGGAGGTTCATCAGGTCATCGCGTATCTGGAAGTAGCCCATTCTCATCATTTTCCTGCTCACGGTATTTCTCATTTCTCTCCTGCATCGATAATTATCACCCCCTTCTGCCTCATATGTTGGCGGAATTTGCTGCTTACTTCCTTGGCAGTCTGCGCCGCTGTCTTGAAGTCCTTGACGAAATCCTAATCGCATTCTAGCGTCGGCGAAACAGCCAAATCAAATTTCAGATGAACGTAGGAGAGACTCGGATACACCCTACAACCACCAATAACTAGAAACCGCAATCCCATTCGCATCACGTATATCGATCTCCAGCCCATCCACTCGCCGCTGACATTCCTCCAACTCAGAAACATCCTCATCATCAATATCACAGCGCCCGCCTCTTCCAACCTTGACCGAAACGGACCTCAAGCACGACTCACCCGTCCGATCCAGAATCATATCGACAAAGTGTTCACCGTCAATCTCCTCCACGAACTTGTCAATCTCAGAGCAACTACAGAGAGGCAAAGCGATGGACAGCTTCTCGAGGACAGGCACGACTTCAAACCCCCCGCCGCATTTCTTCGAGAGCGCGTCAAAGAACTCGGTCAAGAACGACAGATTGCTGAAGAGATGCGTGCGGAGGCTCAAGGCCTTGAGATCGGGTACGGCGCGCAACACCAACGGTAGAATGGATACCGGGAACTCGTCCGCACCCAAGGTGATGTCCTCCAACGGAGGATTCGCTTGATCCAGGAAATCAACGATGCATTGCATGATGCTCTCTGTAATCTCTCCCACATCATCGTGCGAATACCATCGAAGCGTGTCGACCGACAAGGAACGCAGGGCAGGGCACGACACATAACCCAAGAGGCGTACGCCGTACCCCTTTAGGCATAGCGTCTCTATCTTCTCGTTGACGACCATTTCTTCCCCGTCAGTTTCATCATCGAATAGATTATCCCAGTCCACGTCCCAGGACGTCGCATGAAACGTGACACTCGTAATCGTCTCGCTCCTGCCAAGCATATCGATAAAGTCAAAGAAAAGGTCGTCTGCATCTCCCCCAATCTTCAGCACCACGGTCTCCAAGCAGGAGCAGTGCGTGGAAAACAACGGTGTCATCCACTCCGTCTCGTTGCACTCCAACGTTAACTCTTCCAAGGCGGGAAAACATTCGCATAACTGGTGGCCATATGTAGCCCGCACGTCGTCCGACCTATCCGGGAACGGCTGGAGGGACAGACGACGGAGCTTGGGGAATGGCCGCGCATGCATAAACAGCTCCCTACACAGCTCATAGGGAAGAATGAGGGCTAGGCTGTCGCAGCGCGCTGCTACTTCCAAGATCTCGCTAAGCGCTGGATAGACCGTTTCTTTAAAGTCGGCGGATAGTTTCAAGGCAAGGCTGCCAGAGCGGGATAGGACTTTGGCAAGAACATCAGGGGCGTGTGATGAGACCGAGAGTTTGATATCTGTCCAAAGACGGGGATCGTTTAAGATGGCCTCACGCCATCGATGACAGACATGCGTAGCCGAAACGAGGTTGCGGAGGCTGGACGGTTTATGGGATTTGTTAGGCTCGGACCCTACAAGAAACGATGCGATTGAAGAGATGAGTTCAACGGGTAGCTCTTCGGCAGGGGATTTCCAAGGAGTGTGGGCGAGGGTGACAAGCTGGTCGTCTGCGTTGCGCGCGGGAGACATAGTTCTCTAAATCGATTGGCACGGCTGTGAATATATTATATCATTATAATAAGCTATTGTCGAAAGGGGAGATAAGAAGAAACATACTTTGATGATGATGTCTGGAAGATGGGGGTGGTGGTTGTTAAAAGACACAGTTGGTTATTTATACCATACTCAGACAGACACGATGATCACGTGACGCCTGGACCATCTAGTCCTCTTGTGTCAGAAGCCGTTCCACCTTGGACTTTCCCATATCGCGTACTTGTATATACAGTGAGCCTCGATACGCGCTTCAGGACCAAGGTGTAAGGAGATGGAAAAGCGGACGATTGATATCCACCAAGACCATCTGTCTTTAGGAGTATAGAATACCTAGCATACACTATCAGACCACAGTTCAACATAGCTGAGAAGACACGCACAAGTCGACAGAGAACGTTGTGTACTTGCGCCTACTTATCCACGAGAATTTCTAGCCAAAGTTATCCTAACATGTAACTATTATGGAGGCGGGTGCGTAATGGACGCGAGCTCTGTAGTATCGAGCGGTTAGTAGATATCAAACTGTTCGGACAGCAATACACGTACTTCAATTCCTTGATCTTGTCCTAAGCCTTCCGCGAGGCAATTCTAGCGAGGCGATCCTTGGTCCAGAAATGTGTGGACCACGATACATACACTCCAGATCCTTGATAATCTTGCAGGGAAAGTCTACCAAGCCGAGGGTGAAATTCCAGCGAACGAAGTCGGTCAGTGGACGTACTCATAATAATCGTAGTCGATCGCAAGGGCTTTCGTATCGAGTCCTTATCAGCATGTAATGATGGTCGCAGCGTGGTACGCATACTCCATGCCGCCGACACCTTTGAGGGTCAACTTGGGCATAACTGCTTAGGGTACGGCACTAAGACGAGCATATCAAGCGTTCGGCCTTCCGGCACTCTGCAGAGTAGTCAGCTCTACGCTTTCGTAACCAATTTGTCGCAAAGTACGCACACTGATGATGATCCGAATGGAGCCAGAGGACGTCGAAGAGACATGGCGGCGGCTTTATATGCTGGCCAAGCAAATATGCGCAAAAGGAAGATAATCTGCTGTCACGTTTTATGAGTGCGGGAGGTCTTTGATTCGGCGTTCCTTTATAAAACCTCAAAGTCTCGAATCCTCTGCAAGCCGCCAAACAACGCTATGGGTCCTCGCAAGGTTGATCATGGCCTAACCAGAGTATTAGTTCTGGACAATTTCTCGCGATAACCCGACTTGTATCGGCAAATGGAAAGGCGAGTTTGCACATGAAAGGAATGCCTAGACAGAATTGACTGGTGTCAAACGTCAGAAACTGCATAGGACCACATAAGCCAACAAGCACAATCTTACCCGACAGAGATTGCTTGAACAGCCAAACCGAAATCGACTCCAGATGCATTACGAGACGACGACAACGAACCATAGAGTGGCAAGCGTCACCTTACGGTAGTACGCTTGTTGCGGGTTGAACGAGGGGGAAGAGGGCTTAATTGACGCTTAATGTGCCACTCCGTCTCGCGAGGCTGCCAATCCGAATATGAAGCATTCAAATCCTCCAAGTGCGTCACTAGAAAATGGTCGTATATAATGACAGATAATGCACAGAATACAATGATATACAGTACCTGCGTACTCTGTCAGACAACACGTGAACCAAAGATGAGAAAAGACGCACAAGATAGCAAGACACAAAGCAGATGGATGGCAAGATGTATGTGCGACGACCCACTCAAGCGTCGTCCCTCATGATGGCATAAAATTCTTGTTCGCTGATCTCCCCGTCTTGGTCCAGGTCAAACTCGTCTATCATGGCCTGGCTGTAAAGTGGCGTAAGCAGAGGCCTGATACAAAGGAAATGGAGGAGTCGTACAGCTCGTCGTCATCTAGCCGGTCGCCAATCTCCTTGGCGACGCGACGCAAATTGCGCACACTAATCTTTCCGGTATTGTCGTCGTCAAAGAGCTTAAAAGCGCGTCTCACGTCCTCCATGGGATCTCGTGCGAGTATCTTCTCGCTCACTTTTTTCGCGTCAATATCCTGCCACTAGTGAAGAAAATGGGACACGCACTGATCTGCGCGAAATCCTCGAATTCCATTAGGCCATGACCGGTCTTGTCGTTGTCGCGTAGGAGCTTTAACACCTCCGCCTTCTTGTGGTCAAAGCCAAGGGCGCGCATCGCGACTTTGAGCTCGTGATAGTCGACGCAACCATCCTTGTCCGTGTCAAACAATTCGAACGCCTCTCTGATCTCCTGCTTCTGGTCGTCCGTAATCTCTGGGCGACTGTGGGTGCGCCGTTTGGATTTTTGGGCGGCAGCTGAGGATCCGTACATCGCGTGTTACTTAGGCTGACGCGTCGTCGTGGTGATATTTGATAGAAAATGTGTAGAGGTGTGGCACAAATGGTGGTAAGCAATGAAAGAAGGGCAGTGGCTAGGGTTAGGGCTTCCACAGTCATGTGGAAAAGCCTTGGCGCTCTTCCTCTGAGCTCTCAGCAGGACTTGTGGCCAAATACTCCTTCATGAGCCTATACGCACGATTTCGACTACTTTCAGGATAATCGCCAAATAATCGCGGCGTTACCGCGCAATACTGTGTTACGTTTAATACATTCAAGTCGAGTGCAGTATCCTACTTCTCCTTACTTTATGTATTTCGAGTGTTATTTTCCCGTGAATAACTGTACTTATTCTTTTCAACTCTAAGCGCGCACTGGGCCCTCCTGGGCGCTCTCCGTGGTGTACATACTCCTATTCATTGCATAGTAGCAGGCACCATGATTAGATGGCCCTGCTCAGGTCGACGGTGCGCTCCCTTCTCCTTCAGACTCACTGGAACTGCCGTCATCATAGTCATCTCGTTCCTTGTGGTCTATCAGGCCATGAAGTTCCGCGTCGCTGAGCGGGGCCGCCTTGGCTTTCACATCGCCCCCGGCTAGATGCGGAAATGCAGCATACAATTGCCTATTGTCGAGCGTGTCCAAGATATCTTGTTCGGTGTACACATTGCTGTCGGCAAACGCTTCAACGATCTTTTGCTTCATTGCTTCCTGTAACGTCGTGAGTCAAAGCGATGTTATCCATAGGAGTTGGGTCTCACCTCATTCGAAACGGGGGGTTTTCCTGGCTCCTTCGTACTCGACGTGGTAGACGATTGTGCATCCTATCCTGTTCGTCAGTCCTGCTCCGACTTGTCTGATGGAAACGTGCTACCTTCTTGGGCCCGGTCGCCTTTTCTCGACGATGGTGTCCTGGGCGCAGAGTTTCGGTCATCGCGTCCAGTACCTTCTGCTTCGCTTTTTGCATCTCTTTCTCCTCCTCCTCTTTGGACGCTGTTTCTCCCGACGGTTTCGGCAGCATGATTGGGTCAAAGCTGTTCAAGACAAAGGTGCAGTTTTACCAAAACGAGATCTCCCACCATCATGTCTCACACATGAGACTCGTTCGGACATCGAATTGAAAGGTACGTAGTCGACAACAGCCCCTCTGTTGATATTGGGTGCTACAGTCCGCACAAAAGTCTAGGCAGGAGCAACGTTATCCACGGAGAAGAGGAACGAGAAAGACCACGAGCAGGTAGATGAGCAGAAAACGTAACAGGAGACAATCATACAGCAGTCGCTGAATGTAAATTGAGTTAGATATAAAGTAGCGTCGACTACGACTCCGTCCCCGGATTTACAATACGTTCCAAGATATCTGCGGGCATGTCGCGAGACCCAATGACCGAATCTCTGTCCACAAACTCGCCCTTGAGGAAGCGCGCCAAGCGCGCGGTTTCTTGGGAGAATTCCTCTTTGGAAGCTTTGAAGCTTGCACGGTCAAAATCTATGATAGACACTTCACCATGTTGATTGCACATCATGTTCCATGACCGAAGGTCACGATGAAGTACTCCCTGGGCGTGAATGGCTTTGAGAGTTTTCTTCAGAGACGCCCTGTGCGCATATGTTCAGTGTCCGGTAAGTGCAAAACAAACCACCGCCACTGACCGTTCCGTAGCTGAAAGCTTAATCTTTTTATCGCCATCCATTCGGCGACCGAGCGGATTCCCAACATCGTGCATAACCAGCGCACCCATCCCACGAAGACTGTCCTGATAGTATCCAAAAATATACGGAATCCCTAAAACCCCGGCAGATTGAAGGTGGCAGTACACATCGTATTCATGTCGAAGGGACGAGAGACTGTTTTTCGTGACAGCAAGTTTGACGACTAAGCGGCTGCATGGTAAGTTCTCGTAACCTGGTCCCAGGATGGCGGTATACGCCTGTCCAGTGGCTCCATGCCCAAGCTTCGAGGTGAGGATCAAGGGAAGACATGTCGTTGCTTTGTAGAGGGTTGATCTTGGATGATCTGGGGAGAGTAGGACTTCGGGCGTGGGTGAATTGTAGTTGTGAAACTGGAGGTACAAAGCGAGGACGGGATGCGACTCGAAATACCCGCGTGTGCGCTGCAGTTTGAGGTGTCAGTACATGATTACATTAAACAAAGCAGAAACGCACGATTCCTAAGTCGGTTGGCTTAAGCTTCTTATCTGAACGCGTGCCTTTCGCTGGTGTGATCCGGTCTTGAGATCGCGTTGAACGTGAAGTACGCTAAACATTACACATAGAATGTTAGTTCAGTCTCGCATCGGAAGAGCTGGAGTAACACACTCTAGTACGCTCTGCACCCGGTTCTGTTGTACGACCTCGTTTAGGAGGCGCGCCTTGAGGCAGATGGTCAGCGCTACGCTTCATCGAGGTAGTCGAACTTGGCGCAGATTCCGACTCATCGCCAGCAGAAGGATTTGCATGAGGTAGACGCGCGAAGACATCATGGAGGATGCATAGATGGAGACCGAGCATCAGTCTGCCATATTTTGAGTTGCGAGCTTGCACTGTAATGACTGAGGACAGAAATAGAGTTTGTGTCTGCCTTTGTCGAATCCCGAAGCGAAGAAAATTACCGCAATCAAAGAGGATAACGGTGACGTCGAAGCGGACAGCTTTAATCCAAGCCTACAGGTGGTAAGGGCGCATAATGAACTGGATACAAGAAGCACCCACCCGTTGAATTAGTTCTACTGCGGGTATAGGCCGGGGAGGAGCTGGTCGAATATCTTTTGGCCTGAAGTTTGTTGGAGTAGTTTTTTTGGATACCTTGCGCACGCCAGGTCCAACATCCTTAGAGCGGGAAGCGCTAGAGCGCGCCGATTTCCGCAGAGTGGATGTCGTGAGTGGAGGAAGGTTCGGCAACTGCCAAATAGGATTTTCCGCGTCTGCGGGACGTATAGCATTCGGCGTAGGGGCATGACCTGTTGGAATAGAATTGACAACCCACGGGAAATCTGAAAACTGTTCTTCAGGAGATACCAGGGTATCCATATCCTTCAAACACCATTCGCCATTGGGGCAAAGCATCATGCCGATGGCGAAAACCGGAAAATGCTCTTCCACTCCCTGAATCCGCTCCTGCGAGCTGGCTGAAAACTGTTCGAATAATTTCTCAGAATAATTACTGAAACCGAAGACGAAGCTTTCGTCGTGAAAGGTCGTGTTATGGTTAGTGACCTGAAATTGGTTCACATCCCACCCGACTATCGCGATGGCGCTTGGGTCATCGGGGTGTAGGATAACCCCAGACGCTACCTGGGTGCACGCAAATCCCACGCCTTTCGCGTAAGCCTCGCAAACATCCGTGGCGTCGTACTTGTTTGAGAGGTCAGCGTACGCCGACCCAGGGAAAGCGAACATGTCATCGTTGAATGCTGCTTGAGCTGCGGAAGGAAAGAGGGTATCAAGGGAGCGCAAGGTGTCTTCGAAGAGGGAGGGCAGGATACAGATGCGTTTCAGTATAAGGTTTTCATCCAGATGTGTGTCCGGAAAATGGAGAAATGTCTCGGGAGGTGGATAACGCGGGTAGTGGAAAGGATACGGGGGAGGAATGAGATTGAGCAATCTCTCGGCATGCGTCTCATCTGCGGGAGGCGCCATCCTTTCTATGATCGCGGTGGCCGGTCAAGACTCCAGAGCCACAAATGGTGAATATGTGGTGGGGTCATCATCAACAAGGACCATCGGACCTAATGGGGAAGCACAACAACAGTCGTAGAAGTCCATATCAGTGGTCGTAGCAATAGGCAGGAAGTTGTAGAGATGGTGGTCCAGGTAAAAGGAGGGCCTTAGCTAAGGTTAGGGCTTCTGGAGGTTGATCACCACCACGTGGAGGATTTCCTCCACAACGTTGACCGTGTTCGAATTAAAAGGACAACAAGCGCATTGAATTCAGCTCTAACAACCAAAGCACGCGTGCCTTGACTTTTCAGAATCTACTACGTGTAAGATCCACTTTCGTTTCTCTTTAACCCATACACCATGGCGACATGCTCTTCTCCCACTCAGCAGGTTCCTCCATATCCAGAACTCCCCTTCGTTCAAGCAATGCAAACCCGGGGGATTCCTTAACTTCCTGAAACAGCTTCGAGGACAACCATACGGGCCGACCAGTTTTTCTATCGACAACTCGTACGCGCGCAAGGTGCGGCATCAATGGACTCGCTAACGAGTTGCCAATTGGACCCCAAAGATCACGATGGTCTTGAGGGATATCGGGATGGTACCATACACGGTCGAGTGACAGCGTGAACGTTTCCAATGAATAAGTCGTATCTACGGAGAGCGAGTCTAGGAGAAATGACGCCAAGGGTGTGTCACAAAATTGAATCGATTCCGTGTGAGGTTTGAAGTCTTTTAGGGCATATATTAGCAAGGTCACGTTGAGCGAAGTGAGATTGGAGAGAGATAGCAGAGGAGGTGGACAAGATCTATTTTATAGGAGGATTAGATGGGATAGCGGAAAGGAAATGGCGACATACGGGTAAACGGTAAGCCAACTGAGATTCACAGTCAAATCCGTAACAGACTTGAAAGCGCGTATCAGACGCGAGATCTCGTCGATCGCATGCGGATTATTCGACCTCAACTGGTCCTCACTACGTTGATAACTCAAGCGCTGCAATTGCGCGGGTCGTAGCAGACTAGCCAGCTGGTTAAGAGTCGAAAAATGTGTATCCTCCAAAGACAATGTACGGAGGGAGCCCAAGTCCACGACTGCCTCCCTCTCGAGTTCCCACTGAGACTCCGGGAATAGGAACCTTGAGTTCGATAAATGGAGAGACTCCATGTGCGGGAATTGTAGTAAACAGTCCTTAAAACGTCTAACGTTGGCGAACCACATTCGTTTGCCAAACGTGACTTCCGTAACGCTGGGAGCCCAGGGAACGGAAGTATCGATCCCCGGGACGTAGAAGGAGTGGAAAGTAAGGCACTCAAGCCGTCCGAGTGCGCCTAAGACCTCTGAGAGCTGAGGATCATACTCGCGCCATACCTCCAAGTTCGTCATGATCCCTTCCGGATTTCCGTGCAGGTGGAGGGAGCGTACACACTCTAGTGGGATGAAAGAGTGGAGGAACACGTCATGGAATTGAGATAGCAAGCCATGAAGACCGCTTGTCGAGTCCTCACTTTCCTGAGACAAGGGTGCCGAACAGGAAGGATGGTAGAGATGAATCTCGCGAAACAGATGCGTGCGGGTGCGGTAGAGGAAGCACCTCGCTGAAAGAGAACATGAACGAAGCGTAGACGTCTTCTTAGGACACGAAGACGCCCATAGTTCGTCAACGATGGCGTCGATGATTTCCTGGGGAAGTTCTGGCATGAGGTGTGACGGGTTAAACGGACTGGACGCTCTGGTTTATATTTGCACAGGCAAAACAAGGTTTTACGCCAGTCATTTGCGGCGATGGACGCGGATCCTGGAGTCACGGCTCCGAGCTTTTAGTAACCATTTCCTCTATAGCGCTGGTTTGAGAAACGCGTATATGCCGGCAGTCCAGGGTGGATACGTCGTACCGCCGTAGAGTATCCTGTATCTGGAAATCCAGTATCCCAAAACACGTTATCGTGTTCTAAAGTTATCAGCAAAACTCAAGTGCAGTAGTTCAAGAAAGAGATGATCGTAGCGGAGAGCCGACCAATGTCAGACTGTCTAAGTTACCCGGGGACATAGCTCAGTTGGGAGAGCAACAGACTGAAGTTCTGGAGGTCCCCAGTTCAATCCTGGGTGTCCCCATTCGGCTCAATCTAGATACCTTTTGCTTCATGCTCCTATATACTTAGACTATGTATGTAGATTTGATCCCCAATCATCAATATCACCGAGGAGCGTCTCAAATACATCAGAGCTAGTGCTGTCGTAATGTTACAGCACCCTTTTTCGTGACATGCATCTGTGCGCCTGGCCCTTCTCACGCTACGCTCTTAATGCAACCCCCACTACCTTCCCGACCTGGTAGGTTGTTACTATTGTTTTTTCCAAGTGTCCTCACATTGTCTAGTGGCGCTAGATCATCAACAGGCTATGCCCGTAGTCGAATTTCCACAAGAGCTCATCGACCGTTTCGTTGATGGCGTCTCCGCCGACAAATCCTCCTTGCTGACTCTCCTACAAAGTGCTCGCGTCTTTGGAGAGCGTTGCCGCTTGCATCTATATCACTCCGTCTCTATAAAAACGATCTCAAGCGGGGATCTCACGGCCCACTCTCGATTGCTCTACGACCACCTCATGGCGCACCCCGGCACCGGCAGGTTCGTTCGCAGAGTCGAATACAAGTTTTACACTCCTGTGGTTCCGATCCCGCCTATCCAGCCATTTGTGGCGTTTGTGCCTACGACCACGCCTCCGTTGAAACCGGGGGATGGTGTGCCGTTGTCGCCAATGATTCCAGAACTTGTGCGTTGCATGCCGGATGTGCGGGAGGTGCATCTGGATGGGCTGGATTGTTCCAGGAATGCTGTTCCTGAGGCGAGCGTTCGGAGTCTCTTGCCCTCGCCCGAGGGTTTGACGAGGTTGACTATGCACCACTCGTGTTGGGCTGGAGACGCGGTGAAGGAGCTGTACGATTTTCTCTGCGGATGTCCGCAGCTCACGTCGCTTGAGATGAGGAATGTTGCGTTGGTATCATCCAAAGCTAGTACGGACTCATCTGGGACTGCTCCGAGCGCACTCGCATGTCCTCGTCTCGTCAACTTGACGTTGACAGACCGCGATCATACGTTCTTCTACTTGATACCTGCTGGATATCTCTTCCTGCGCAAGAGCATACGTCGCTTGTTTGTACTCGCGGAGCACGAGTCCATTATAAGCCCGAATAAGGGCTGGCCGCTCATCCAGAAGACGGTGCGCTACCTCGCTGATCAGTTGGCGCTGTTGTTTATCTCGCCGCCGTATAATCTCAGTGAGTAGTATCGCCCTTCCGCGTTCTCAGGACTCTGACGTCGAGCTTGACACAGTCGAGGGACTGATGGTCCCCATCTTCCGCATCCCTCACGTCGTTCTTTCGTTCCGCCAGGCCGTATTCTCCATGGTTTGGCTGGAGGCACTCAAGGACCGCGCGCACGCCCTCAACCAGGCCGGCCAGAGCTACCGTCTTGCAAAGCTGGACGTGGTTTGCGCCTTGTACGACCTCTCTACATATATGTCGGTGAACCAGCATGTCCTCAGCCTCCGTGCTCTAGGCGATCTGCTCAATTCGTTCGTGCAAGAATCTATGGTGGTGAGGATCTTCATCGTCACCGAGGCTGATCCTCCGGGTCGGTATAACGATGGTAGTGGTCCGATAATCTATGATCCTTTGGGGACGATGAGGAAGATTAAGGAGAAGATGGTGTTTGGGGATAAGCCAGACACACATTTTATGTGGGTGAAGACGATTATGGATAAGATTCATTTTAGCTTTATGCCACATGAAGAGCAGTGAATGAAGGTGATTGTTATCCCAGTCATCTTTTTCTGTTTCACATACACATAACTTGAAATTTACCAGAATGCGGTTAGTCTAAATTGTTCCGGGGTCAGTGGAAGATTGGTAGTCCCAACTCGCGATGCATTTCATTTCTTGTATCCTGCCCGGAACTATTGAACTTTGCACTGCGCACATATCTGGCACTGATTTGTCATCCGCGTATCGGTTCTGATTAATCACTGATTTCATTTGAACAGTGTGGCGCATTTTATCACACTGTTCACAGCTTCTCACATACAGTTTCCTGAATGCCTTCTTGTCCCATCCCCAGTTAACATGTAGCAGCGGTATAGTACAGACGCGTTTCAGAGTTTTAGAAATGTCGTAGCCACGTGGTCAAGAACTACTTGATCCGCAACCGCCATGGTCGTTCTTGCTCCAGCGCGCATTTTCCACTTGAGTCTTCGGCTCCGATTACGGGCGTCCACGACCTGCTATCGAATTTTCAGGCATCGCATTGAGGGACCCGCCTAGGACCAGCAGTGGCAGGACAATAGCAAGCAAGACGGAGACCATGGAAGTACCAAGTGCGTCTTCTAGGTTTTGTAGCTTCACGACTTGACTGACTGCGAATTCAAGCTGACCGAAATGGCACTGTAAACGGCCGACTACGACCATTGCGCTTCACCAGCTTCTCTCGCCTGGGTTCTAGGCGCGCCTCGCTGTGTGCTCCTCGGACACGAAGATATGAATCGTAATCGTTATGGATCGTTCGGCGGGGGCGATTATGTGCACTGGAGACGTATTATAGTGCGTTCCCGCTCTAGTTCCCCCTCCATTTCATTATGTAACATTGCTCAATCCAGCAGCCTTTCCTCGCCCGACACGCAAAGCAACCCGTACTCTTCAAGACCGTCGTGCTCCCAACGCGTTGTCATATACAAGTATCCGGAGCAACGTCTTTGTAATGTATCGTATCTCCTCTCCCTCGCTCTGCCGCTGGACAACAAACGCCCGATTCATCTTGTGGTTTTCACAATTTCATGGAGAGTTAGGATCGTTCTGCGACACGGCGTTCCTTGACCCACGGTTCGTTTATTCACGGCTTGCGCTTCGTTTTATTCAAAATGCTGTTTTATAGACTCAGCGGAATGTCTTCGGGAATGGAGAGGACGTGATGAATACGCTGGCAAAGAACGCGAATGTCGTCACACGTCGAGCAACACTAGAAGTCACCTTCTGAGCAAGGGCTTGGTCTTACATGGCGGTATGTGGTTCTATAATGACAAGATCGTCGTGTTCTTCGGTTAATTCACCAGCACAGTATACGTGGATCTTGCCGAGAAGGAAAAGAGGAAGGAGGTCGGATTATGTAACGGCACTATCTCTCTTTGAGCAACCATGACCACGAGTGAGTGTAATTGTTGGGCGGACGTGCTGGATAAACCAAACTATACACGCAGATCCAACCTCCATTGGTCTTCCTCCTTCGGATTTCCTCGCTTTAGCCGAGCGCGCAGCTCAATCTCGAAGCGCGTGGCAAAAGTTTTCCGGCATCCTCATTCGAGTGGGTCAAACTTCGGTTCCTACTACGGCGCCTACGCCATCGGACGATCCAGATGATCCCTTAAACACGGCTATAACAATCTTCAAAGGTCTAGTGATGGCGATCTATACCGGTTTCCTTGACACATCACCTTCCAGTGATTCTCAGTACGCGACCGAAGAAGCTACTCTCATCATCAGTATCATGCCGTATCTGACGTCGTGGATCACATATATCATTGCCAGAGTCGTCATTCCCGGGCGCGAGCAAGAGTTCCGCGACGATTTCGCCGAAGTCGTGTCCACTCTCGTTTGCGCCCTCGTGGGGGCCCAAACACATCCCAGTGTATTTCAGTACATCATCGTGCTTGAGGCGGATAATGCAACGCGAACGGAGGACCAAAGGTTCTTCCTCAGTAGTGTCATTCCCGTGTTCGTCTTTCACAGTACATCGTCTTCTCCTCGCTCGCGAAGAACAGTCCTTTGCCAGTGTTTCATGGCACTGGGATACCTCATGGGTCGACATAAGCACTATGATGATCTCCCTCTCTACAGCCGACAGCTTTATGACAACCTCTGCACCGATCCCGAAGCCTTTGCAGACCGCGTCCTTTCCTGTGTCATCGATGCAGTGATCGTTCTGAAAGCCAAAGTCGTTTCTGAGCTGGATTTTAAAGACGGTGGACACTTGCTCGCAATGTCATATCGAGGCCTATACCAATTCCTCTCAGAAGAACACATTGTGAATCGGTTCATGGAGAATGGGTACTTGCGCTGGACGTGCGAGATGATGGCCACGATTTCCAAGTCGAAGTTCCTCCGGCGTGCTCTGAAGTCTGAGAGGACAGAACCGTCGATGAAGCGCGCGCACGTCGTGGTCAGCGACGGTTGTGTGCAATTGGGGCATGCGCATATTGGGAGGCTTATCCAGTTGTTTGGGGCGGCGATTGTGAGGCAGGCGTATACCGAGCAGGCGGTAGTGAGTTTGACGCGTATGCACCAGCTAGTCATGATGCATTTGGACGAAGCGGATAGTGCTGGGCGTGAAGCTTCGGTGACAGCAGTGGCGGACTTTTTGTGGCTCACGGCGCCGTACCTGGTTTATCATTCGGTTTTAAAGGCGGCTATCCGAACGCGGGGACATATTATGCGCTTCGTTACACGGGAGGTGCGAGCTACTGAGAAGTGGAGGGCGTACGAGGAACAGCTTGAGAAGATGATTGGGCTTTATGAGTTGCACAAAGCAAACCCAGTGACAATATGCGATTCGTACGAGGTCAGTCTTTCGCCGCTCATGGTTTACCAGGAATCTTACCTGTCGTGTTAATAGTGCGAAAATCTAGACTCGAGCAATGCGGTCTGTCGTTCACGCAGATGTTCGGGATGTGGCGTCAAGCATTATTGCTCTACGGGATGCCAGAAGGTGGACTGGGAGCGTCGTCATCGAGAAAAGTGCCGGCGTTTCCAGAAAACGCGTCAATGTACGTTTCATCCTTCATGATACCCCATTCTTCGCTCATTATCCAATCAGCGAACGGCGGTGTCTCTCTACCCATCGACTCGCGCGACGTCCATTTCTTGAACTACGTCGTACACGATATCATGTGCGCTCACCGGCACGAGGACCACACTCTAGTTCGCAACGTCGATTTTACGGTTTGTCCGCCCGAAGTCAGCTTGTCGTCCGTCGTGGAGGAAGAGTATTCGGTATATGGGATGAGTATTGACGATATCTCGGAGAGTACGCCAATGGTGTTTTCGCTGCCGGCAGGGCTTCCGAAGAAGAGGTCGGGCAGTTGGAATTCCCGTGCTTTGGGGATGGAGGCTATAGGAAGGCTGGGAGGGCTTCCATATGATCCGGAGATGTTTTTCGTTTGAGAAGGGACTGGGCATGATGAATGACGGACGGCGCTGGTGAAAGCCGTAGTTTGGGAAATCAAGGAGGAAAGGAAGGTGAAGCAGGAGTTTGAAAGTAATGGTTTTCACTTGTCATCTGATGGAAAACAATTTTATTCTCGATACAAGAACTCTTACTTCGTTAATGTGATACCTCCCAAGCTCCCTTTTCCCGAAACTCAAAATATTATTTCTGACCATTTACTAGCAAACAAGTGTGGCGCATTTTTATTTTAATGTAATCGTAGCACCACTACATTGTGTTATACCGAGTGCAATTTACTGAGCCGTTTCTAGTCAGTACGTTGCCCGGAACATGCACCCGTATTCAATTGAGGAAATGGAGGCGGCTTGGCCACGTGGCCATGGACAGTTTTGATCTGCAACCACCATTATCGCGCTTCCAGCACGCGTGTTTTCACATTTCGTCCTCAGTCGCGGTCGAAAACATGGCCGCAATAATTATGGAAACAGCCTTTGGACTGTCCCACCCGAATGCACAAGTCGGCCAAGGAATACAGAAACGCGAAATTGGGATTGCCTGGATAGATTGCTTTGATTTGGCGGCTAGCCGGACGTCGGCTACGATGCTGGAATCGAGGACTACGAGCAAGAGATATAATAGTGAGAACCAAACCAACTTGGGTGTCTGATGATTAGACTTATGGTGGATCTAGGGAAAAGGAATGGATAACCTTGCCCTTTAATGGGATTATTGCATATTTGCTTCTCTCCATCTCCATCGCGCTGTATTTGCGACGTATCACCTTCTTCGTCGGTGTTTGCTCGTCCACCCCCACTCCCCCCGGCTCCTCTTCGCTGGCGTCCTCTATCTTGCCCCGGGTCACCCATATGCAATTGCTGTCGTCTTTCTCCGATATGGAGAAAGCCGTGGACAACCTGCGGCTCCTCGTACAAGCTATGAAGTAGAGGTGGATGAGGTAGCGGACATGGACAGTCGGCGAGTGCTGTGTGCCCGAAGTGGTGAAGGGATCGATGTACATCATCCTCTTCTTCCACCACCTGCTCGTCACTCCGCGATGTTTTATGGCAAGGGACGTTCGGGTCGTGCATTGTCAATATACGTGGCCCAGTCCGCTCCCTTGGACGTGGTGCGGTGGTAAGAGTTTGCAGATGAAGTTGGGCTGGGGATTCATAGCGCGTTTCGTGCGGGCTTTGGAGAATGAGAAGAGGGGTATTTGGGAGGACACGAGACACGCGTTTGCTGCACAAGAAAGAAGGCTTCTATAGGCGCATGAGACTGGGAACGACTCACTCGTGGATTAGTCCGCGGAAGCACATCATGGTACCGCCGGCATTCAGTCGTACCGTTGGTGGGTGGCTGCCTGGACAGGTTCCCAATACAAGTACGGCGGTCGGTGCCCACTAAACTTGAATAGATTCTGACAAGCTTTTCTTAGAATCGACCGGTTCCGACGGCGCTTAGAGGTACATTCCATGGTTTTTTTAAACAGTTCACATTACTCACTATATGTGTTCTAGGTCTACATATCTGGCTCAATATACGCTCTACCTTCACACCCAAACCTGCCGCTCTCGCCGCTGACCCCCATCATCCGAACGATATGCGTATCCATGTCGCGCATGCATGCGAGGTCTTTCACACAGCACTCGCCTCCTCGCCCGGTCATAGCAGACGTCACTTGCTTTCACCTCCATATGATCCGGTCTACTACATAGTAACGGTTCCTCTCCAATTCCTCGGCTGTGTATCAGCTCTGTATAGCTGTCTTCCGATCGCATCGGTGGGGCGTCGATGTTGAGATGCGAGTAAATCTTTCTCCGGGTATCAACCCCCAGGCGACGCTGCTCGTCCCACCACATCGTTTCGAGAGGATTAGATCATAAGGTCTCCTGGATGATGTGGCTTCTATCAAGACCTTTTGGCATGATCTCATGAAATGGTTTAACTGTGGCGCATTTTACCTCACTGTTAAAAACTCTTCACATCCGGTCGCCCGAATGTCTTCTTATCCTCTCTCCAGGTGGTATCTGCAGAAGTCATAGTACAGACGCGTTCCAGAATCTTTAGAAATGTAGACACGCTCGCCACGTGGTCAAGACCTGCTTGATCTGCAACCGCCATCATCGCCCCGCTGCAGCGCGCGTTTTCCGCACTTTGACTCCAATTCACGAGCGTCCACGACTTTCCGGGCATCAAATTGAGGAGGCTTGATGCCGCAGCAACGGCCAGATAGCAATGGCACGCAGACGTAGAGGTGCCAAGTGCGTCTTTCTTGGTTTTGCAGCTTCACGATTTTGCTTACGGCGACTCCAGGCTGACTGAAATGGCACTCTAAACGGCCACTACGCCTACTTTAAGCCATTGCGCTTTGCCTGTGTCTTCTGGAACCTAGCCTCCCTGTGCTGCTCGGCCACGACGATATAGGCCGGCAACGACTTTGCTTATGGGAATATTATGTGCATAGGAGCCGTATCAAGGTGCGTTACTGCTCCAGGTTCCTTGAGCATGTCGTTTACATTTTTGTATTCGCAGGCTTTTCGTGACGGGCCGAATCACCTGGAATATTCGCGCTTCCTCCAAGCCAAGTGCCCGGAGCAATGTCTTGTAGCTCCCTTCTCTGCCTCTGGACCACATACACGCAATTCGACTTCTCGTCTTCAACATTTCAAATAAAGACACCGTTCTATGGCACTGCATTCCTTGACCCACGGTTCGTTTGTTCAAGGCTTGCGCTTCGTCTCATTCAAAAAACCGTTTTATAGCCACAACTTCGACAATGTGATGGAGACACTAGCAAAGAACAGCACGAAGAGGTCACCTACGTCGTCCGCACGTCGAGCAACACTGCGTTTTCCTTGGTGGTATGTAGTTCTATCATGGTAATATCCTTGTGTTCTTCGGTTGATTTACCAGCACAGTATACGTGGATCTTGCCGAGAAGGAAGGAAGGAAAGAGGTCGAATTATGTAACGGCACTATCTCTTCTTTGAGCGACCATGACGAGTTTGTCGACTAGTGAGTATCGCAGTTGGGCAAACGTGCTGGATAAACTAAACTATACACGCAGATCCAACCTCCATTGGTCTTCCCCCTTCGGATTTCCTCGCTTTAGCTGGGCGCGCAGCTCAATATCGAAGCGCGTGGCAAAAGTTTTCCGGCATCCTCATTCGAGTGGGTCAAACTTCGATTCCTACTACGGTGCCTACGCCATCGGACGATCCAGATGACCCCTTAAATACGGCTATAACAGTCTTCAAAGGGCTATTCGCAGCGATCGATACCGGTTGCCTGGACCCTTCAGCTTGCGGTGGTTCTCAGTACGCGACCGAAGGAGCTGCTCTCATCATTGGTTTCATGCCATATGTGACGTCGTGGATCACCTATATCATCGCCGACGTCGTCGTTCCCGGCCGCGAGTCAGAATTCCATGAAGACATTGCCGAGGTCGTGTCCAATCTCGTTTACGCCCTAGTAGGTGCCCGGACACATCCCAGCGTATTCGAGTATATCATCGCGCTTGAAGTGCCTGATGCAACACGAACGGAGGGTCAAACATTTTTCTTCAGCGGTGTTATTCCTCCGTTACTCTTTCACAACACCTCCTCCTCTCCCCGCTCGCGAACAACAGTCCTTCGTCACTGTTTCAAGGCACTGGGATACCTCATTGGTCAATATACCCATTATGACGATCTCCCTCTCTACGGCCGAGAGCTCTACGACAACCTCTGCGCTGATCCCGAAGTTTTTGCAGGCCTCTTCCTTTCCTCTGTCATCGACGCAGTGATCGTGCTCAAAGCCCACGTCGTCTCTGAGGCGGATTTCAAAGACCGTCTGCATTTCCTCGGGCGTTCATATCGCGGCCTGTACCAGTTTCTCTTAGAAGAGCGCATCGTGAATCGGTTAATGGAGACTGGGTACCTGCGCTGGACGTGCGAGATGATGGTCACGGTATCGCAGTTGAAGTTCCTCCGGCGCGCTGAGATGACAGATCTCTCGATGAAGCAGGCGCACTTGGCAGTCAGCGACGGGTGCGTGCACGTGGGGTATCTGCATATCGGGAGCCTTATCTACTTGTTTGGAGTGGAGATTGCGAGGGAGGCTTATACTGCGCAGGCGGGGGTGAGTCTAGCGCGTATGAATGAGATGGTGATGAGGCATGTGGACGACAGGAGCATTCGTGATTTGTCGGTGAAAGCGGTGGCGAACTTTGTGTGGCGTACAGCGCCGTATCTTATCTATCACTCGGTTTTGAAGGCGGCTATTAGGGTGCGGGGACATATGATGCGCTTCGTTACACAGGAAGTGCGAGCCACTAAGCAGTGGAAGGTGTATGAGGAACAGCTTGAGAAGATGATTGGGCTTTATGAGTTATACAAAGCAAACCCGGCGACAATATGCGATTCGTCCGAGGTCAGTTTCTCGCCGCTGCTGATTGCCAGGCATCTCACTTGTCGTCTTAATAGTGCAAAAATGTAGACTCGAGCCATGCGGTCTGTCGCTCACGCAGGTGTTCCGGATGTGGTGTCAAGTATTATTGCTCTTCAAAATGTCAGAAGATGGACTGGGAGCGTCGTCATCGAGAAATGTGTCGCAGGTATCAGAAATCGCGTCAATGTACGTCTCATGCTTCGTGATTTGCATGCTTCGCTAATTGTCCAATCAGCGAAAGGCGGTGTGGCTCAAGCCATCGACTCGCGCGACGTACATTTCTTGAACTACATTATACACGATATCATGTGCAAGCTCCGGCACGAGGACCATACTCTTGTTCGCAACATCGACTTTACGTTTTGTCCAGCTGAAGTCCGCTTGTCTTCCGTCGTGGAGGAAGAGTATGCGGTATTTGGGATCGATGTTGACGATATCTCGAGGAGGACACCAATGGCGGTTTCACTGCCGATGGGGCGTAGTCCAGTGAAGAGGTCGGGCAGCTGGGATTCCCGTGCTTTCGGAGTGGACGCTCTAGAAGGGCGGGGCGGCCTTGCATATGATCCGAAGATGTTTTTGCTTGAGAAGCGACTGGGTGTGATGGACAACGCTGATGGCTGTAGTTTGGGAAATCAAGAAGGACAGGAAGGTGAAGCAAGAGGTTTGAAAGTGTAATATTTTTTACTTGCCATGTGCTGGAAAGCACTTTTGTTCACTTTAACGTGATACCCCCAAGCTCCCTCCTACCGAACTCAGAATTCTTGTACTTACCAGCAAAGAAGTGTGGCGCATTCTCGTTTCGCTGTAATTGTTACAGCTCTGCGTTGGGTTAGATTTTCTTGTAACTGAAAAGTCCTATTAGCACAAGAATCCAAACTGAGTAGTGTTTTGGATTTATCGCGGGAATCCTAATCAAGAAGTGTATCTGAATCGCCGCGGAGAAGCTAACCGAACTTACCACCGACAACGGACTGCCCAAATCGTATAAATGCCAATGGCTACCCTCCATGTTAGATACATCGTTGTGCTTCACGTTCATCGACAAATGGCACCACTGTCATCCGAAGAGGAGCAGTCCTCTGCCTCTGGGCCATCCGACGTCTCCGCCTCCGCCGAGTCCGCTGGTCCGTCCGACACGTCCTCCGTTCCCATTGGGACCTCTCTCACTATAGCGTACGCGCTGTTCAATCACCGACGACAACGAGTACTAACGCTGACTCTCTATAGCGAGGCTCATATCGCTCAACATAGGTGCGCTCGATATCCTTCGTGCCAACTGCTAATCATTCATCCTGTTAGCGAACTGCTGGCAGGGACGGCGGGCCTTCCCGCCCTAGAGTGAGTGTATGTGCTGCATCCATCACCACTGAACGGTAATATACTTCAACAGGAGATCTATTGCCGACGTTATTACCGATACAGCAGTAACTCGGGCGGATCTGCTGCGACTAGAAAAGAAGGTGGATGAGGGGTTCGCGCGAGTGTAAGCATTTACTTAGACTCGACACCAGTCGCTTCACCAAGCCGATCAGGTACTCGATCGACTGTCATCGAGTAACATACAGGCGGGCGTCTGGCCTCGAGACTAGCATTTACTACTACACTGCCACGAAAGTTATCAAAAGCTAATAACCATGCTTCGATAGGGAGTAAGCATGTGGCGCGGGCACTGTTATCAAAGGCTAAACACTTTAATAGGAAGGCCCTTGAAGAACAAGCTCATCTGAGCCGGTATGCGCACTGTATTGCTTTTAGTGGAAACTAATTAGTATCAAAAGGCTGATCACACAACTCCTTGGGAAAGTCTTGGAAAATGTTTTTTACTACGCGCCGCCGTTCTTAGGCAAATTCCTGTATCAAAGTTAGTTCTGGGATTACTTACTGTATAATGTGATGAGTTTATCTTCTCATGTACATATGGTCAGTACTTAACGAGACCTAGACCTGTAACCGGTCCGTGTATGAGGCGAGTTCTGCATGCTTCCTCACCACCATGATCACCTACAACGGCGCTACTTAATCGTGTGCTCTTTCCTGCTTGGATACCCGCACGTATCGCTGGCTCAGACTACCGCTACTTGCTTTGAGAGGGCAGGAAACTCGGAAGTGGGGCGCGACGATGGCGAGGGTCAGACAGGTATGGACGCATGGATTTGTCAAATGGTGGCTACTTGACCCTCGTGTATAGAGAGACGTCCTTACGAGGGCGCCAAGGTCTGACACGGCGCTTCCCAAGGCCTTCAAGACCCTTTTGTCTCTGGGCTGCTGCATTCGACGCGCATAATCTACCTACAACGTCTATCCATTTCGATGCTAGCGCATTCTCCTCCATCGTCGCAGAGCTGAGAGAGCTCATGCGTTCAACAAAGTCCTCGTCCTGTCCATGCTTCCGCTCCGCTTAAGCGCTGTCAAAGCGTAGGACACTCCGGACACGCGCGGACGATTTCTCGACTTTCTTCCAATTCATACGTCCGAGCATTGCACGGCCTCCCACCAACACAGCGAAGTCGACTGCATTCAACACCGCCATGTCCATCACACGCCGCATCCTGCAGCGAACCCCAACGCGTGTTTCATGTCGGGTTTCAAACCTCCAACAGTCCTTTAGGTAGTTAGGGAGTCGTTATTCATCCGGATGCCTCGAAGCAATTCGGATCCAAGGTTCGTCGTCACTTAAATCGTCAGGTCTAAAGCTGATTATCTTCCTGGAATACAGTCATGAACACGATAAATGGATAGTCGCTGTTGATACAACCAGGCAGAATGGCTCGTCCCCTTGGAGGAAGAGCGCGCTTTCCTGGATGACGACGTTGTGGGTCAGTGCAGTCGTGGTCGCCACACTTGGAATTGCGACGGCTTCCTCCTTTACGTTTCCTAAATTGGACACCACCTTCTGCCTTGGCGAGGGTTTACTCTTGGTGAATTTCGGCCTCTCGTGGTCTGGGATCCGTGGCGTCGCTAGATGCAGGTAAAGCAGCTTATGGCGCCCAGGAGCAACCTTCGTTTCGCGTGCCGGTGGAGGCGCAAGTCGCGTTCATGGTGAGCTTGAACCTATCTTGTGCAATGATCTATAACTTATGAGTTGGGCCATTCTCTCAAGTTCACGTAGGCATAGCCGACATTGCCGTAATTGCGTAGGCCACACCTCACGCCAGCGAATGAGGCATAGTTCCTCTTTCATCGAACAATGGCGGTCCACAAAGGGTTTGTGTCGCATCACGTGACCTTGGCTTGTATGGTACAAATAGCCCAACTTTCTCTTCAAACAACCGCCATCCTCATCTGCCCGACATGATCATCAAAGTGAGTTTCTTCTTATATACTTCGCTTCCGTCAACAACTGACTGTCATCATATCAGCGACTGTGTCGATTGAGAACTACGTCTGGCAACACAGCCGACCAGCTCGCCGACACTCCCGGAAAATCCTTCGTCGCAGGGCTACCCGTTGAATTGATCTCTTTGATCGCGTCGTTTCTTGTAGGACCCGAGCATAACAGATCCCGTACACGGTTCAACCTTCGCAATCTCGTGTCGGCTACGCATGTCTGTCATCGATGGCGTGAGGCCATCTTGAACGACCCCCGGCTTTGGACAGATATAGAAATTTCGGTTATACCACACGCCTCTGATATCCTTGCCAAAGTCCTTGCCCTCTCTGGCGACCTTGCTTTGAGAATATCCGCCGACTTTCGAGTAGCAGATCCAGCGCTGACCCGGATCTTGGACGTCTCAACGCGCTGCGACAGCCTTACCCTCATTCTTCCCTATGAGCTGTTTAGCAAGCTTATCCGGCAGACGCCCTCTTTGCCTCAACTCCGTTGTCTATCTCTCACACCCATCCCGGGTGTGTCGAAGGAATTCGAGTATTCCATTGTCACGTTTGCGGATGTCTGCAAGTTTCGGGAATGTTTTCCAGCCTTGAAAGAGTTGGCGTTAGAGGACAGCGATTGGGGAGAGTGGATGAGGCCGTTTCTTTCCGGGCGCAGCTTGAACACCGTCGTGATCAAGATTGTTGGGGATGCGGGCGAGCTTTTCTTTGACTTCATCGACATGCTTGACAGCAGCGAGACGATTACCAGTGTCACGTTTCACGCGACGTCCTGCGAAATGGACTCAGGCTCGGAACTTTTGTCTCCTAATAGCGGGATAAAAGCGTACGTCAACGAGAAGATAGAGACGCTATGTCTGAAGGACTACGGCGTACGCCTCTTGCGTTATGTGTCCTGCCCTGCCCTGCGTGCCTTGTCGGTGGACACGGTTAGATGGCATCCGGACAATGTTCCAAAGGAGATTACGGAGAACGTCGTGCAGAGCGTCGTTGATTTTCTCGTTCTGGCGAAGCCGCCGTTGGAGAACATGACCTTGTGTGTGGACGAATTCCCATCATTCCATCTGCCATTGGTACTACGCGCCGTACCCCGTCTCAAGGCCTTCACCATCCGCGTCGACCTCTTCAGCGATCTGTCTTTCTTGAACAAGTTCCCACTATTCGCTCTACCAATCGTGCAAGGCGCCGTACCCCATCGCAAGGCCTTTATCATCCGCGTCCACCTCTTCAGCGATCTCAGGTTGTTCTTGAACGCGTTTTTGACGCGCTGTCGAAGAAATGGAGTGGCGTATTTGGAGTTCTACTTTTGGCACTTGTGCTGCAGAGGCTGTCCATCGCTTTGCCGGTCCATTTTCGCTTTTGACAGGATGATAAATTCGTGGATGGGGTCGATGACAGGCACTTTGTCAAGATGGTTTTGGGGCGGATGGCTGGGTCGTGCATGGGGTCCGTTTCGGCCAGGGGCTGTAATCTTGGCGAAGAGGATACTTTTGTGTTACAGGAGTGTAAGAGACGAGTGGACGGGTCGGAGATTGATATACGTGATGCGCGTGGGGCTGAACTTTTAATATTACAGGTATTCGTTGTATTGTATGATATATGTCTCTATGTACGCCGTTGAAAGTTCTAGCGGACGCGAGATTGTGAGCAGGATTTTGTCAAGGACAGTTGAAAGCAGATGAGCAAGGCAACCCTAACCCTAGCTGAGGCCCTTTTCTCTTCTGACCACCACCTCTTTGCACTATTTCCTACCCGACGTGTCTCTGCTCTGTAGCACTCATATAAGGATATAGCTCGTACAGCTCGTCGGGTCGCTAATCTCCTTCGCGGCGCTCATCTTTCCCGTATGGTCGTGGTCAAAAAACCGAAACGTGCGTTACAGGTCCTCGAAGGGGTCGCGCTCCAGTAACTGCTAAGCGTCAATATGCTGCCAGTGGTAAAGGGGAAAGGTGCGCACTGGTCCTGGCGAAATCATCAAATTCCATCCCGTCTTGTCGTGGTCGTGTAGGAGCGAAATTCTTGGGCGGCCGTACATACGCCGTTTCGCCTTTTGCGATTCCTTGCGTATCACGCATGTGCTTATGCCTTTTCATAGACAAGCCATGATAGACGAAATCGACGTGGACCAAGATGGGGACATCAGCGAACAAGAAATTTATGCCATCATGAGAGAGGACGTTTGAGTCGGTCGTCGCACGTACACTTGCTTTCTGACTTGCTATCTCGTGCGTCTTTTCTCTTTTCTTGTTCCGCTGTTATTTGACGGTGTGTTCAGGTCCTATATATCGCTGTATTTTGTATCATCATCTGTCAATTTTATGACCTTCATATCAGCGACCCAGTTCAAAGATCCGAATGCTAGGCCTCGAGACGGAATGGTATCCGCCAGTTCCAACCATACGCGTTCAACCCACGACAACCATTCCACCATAAGTGGCGGCTTGCTAGTCAATTGGAGGCTTAGGCAGCTCAAGCGGAAGTTTGAGGTGGGCCAATCATGGCGTCTAAGACAAAAGTACCGTAACCCTTCATCAAGAACGACCACCACCGACTTCCAAATCGTATGAAATCCAATAGCTACCCTCCACGTTGGATGTGACGTTCTCCAGATTGAATTCACCTCCATCAACCCCGTTCGAACCGGTGGAGGAGCAGTCTTCGACTTCTGAGTCCTCCGCTATTTCAACTCCCAATACGCTTACTATGATGTATGTGCTCTCAGTCATTGTCAGCTGGAGACGACGAGTAACAATGACTCTCTTTGTAGGGAGGCGGGCATTCAAGGGCACCAGTGCGCTCGATATTATCCGTCATGCCGACTGCTAATTCTTCATCCCGTTAGGTTGCTTCTGGCTGAGACGTCCGGCCAAGTTGAAATCGAGTAAGTGTGCGCGCTGCATCCATCGCTGAAGGCTCATATACTTCTACAGAAGAGCTCTCGCTGGTCTCATCATAAACAATGAAATCATTCGTGCTAGTCTTGATCGCCTGGAAAAGAAGTTGGATGAGGGCTTCGCGCGACTGTAAGCATTTGGCACTGCCACTATTATCAACGGCTAAGAACCATGCTTTAACAGACAAAAACTTGAGAAGAAGATCGACACCCTCATTGCGCTTTTGGAGTAAGTATTTGGCACTGCCACTATTATCGAAAGGCTAACGCTTCATGGATAGAGAAGACCGCCGTCGTGCCGAGTATGTGTGTTGTATTTGCTTTTGTTCTGGATACTCATCGTCGTCAAAAGTCTCTGGACACAGGTCGTTGACGGTTTGATGAATCGGATTTTGTTATACTTTGCGCCATTTCCGCCAATGATGTAGTTCAACCTAATAAAGCATCTTCTGCACCTCATTTTTGAATACGACCAGGAGGACCCGCATGCATCGCCAGCGCGGACTGCCGCAGATGGTCTAACACGCCTAACGACGGCGCTTCCCAAGGTCATGGAAGGCGTCTCGGCGTGCACTCAGCTGGACAAGTTTCCGGGGCCGATATTCTTTCTAGCGGCGCGCTCGGCGTCTTCAGCATTTACACATATTTGCAGGACGCGGGTGTTCGAGTCTACTTTATACCGCGAAGGTCTCGTTGCAGACCCGCGCGTTCTGGTGCTATCCTTTGGGGCAACGGATGGATAGCGATCGGAAAGTCGAGCTCCCCCCCCAAGGCACGGTAAGCCCATAGTATTGTTGAGCTGCGTGCAAAGACTGAATTAGCGGCAGTGTTGTATCCTGGCGGCACTTCATGAAGCTGGTGTCACGTACGAGTCGGGACGGGTGCGCTTTACAGGTTTTGACTAAGTAGTCCAAGAGGGAAGGCCGAGGATTATCAGGCTGAACTTCAAGGAGCACCCACAGCATTATTTATATGATGCCCCGGCGCCGCGACCACTCTCGAAGAATAACGAGAGAAATAACTCGCCCATTTCAATCAGAGCCTTGATGCAGACCGTGTTTTCTGGGAGTACGTCCATTGCACCGGTCTTTTGCTGGAAGCTAATGATTTCCGTTTCAGCAGGCTCGCGTTGCAAAAGCTCTTTACAAGAATTTCTCGAAGTAAGAGCATCGTAATCCACTGAAATGTTTTCTTCACTTCTTCACTGATCGCTACCTAGAGCCGGCACTGTCGCCGTGGAGTCTTCAGACACTCCTTTATGTTTGCCTAGTTTGTCGGTGTCATTCGATCGAATACAGGAGTTTGCTAGCCCTCACCATGGCTAAGCCTCTGACCCGCCACCGTGATTGCTCTTCCACCATTTCACTTGGCAGTACCTACGACTTGACTATTCCATCGCGTTCTTTGTTTGAATATGACGAGGAGAACGGCGTTCGGGTTGCTGGCACAAACGACCGCTTTTTAATTCAGGCCATGCTGTCGGCTACTACCAGGAGCGGATACCGGGAGTGAGAGTTGGCGGAAGGCATAGAGAGTATGCGACAGTTATGGATCCATGGCGTTCGTTGTCAACATGTGGCTGATGAGGATCGGTTAGGTTTCTCTCACGGACGTCCGCGGGTGTCGACGAGGCCGCCCAATGCTCTCACCCGTTTAACGACGGTGCGCTTCGCAAGGACTTCAAGGGCCATGCAAACCTTTGTCTCGGCCAGGCTCCTGCACTCGACGCGCATCATCTACCGACACCCTTTATCCATTTCGCTGCTAGCACCTTATTCTTCTTCACCGTCGCGGAGAGCGGAGAGAGCTCATGTGTTCAACAAAGTCCTCGCCTCGTCCGTGCTGCCACTCCTCTTAAGCACTGTCAAAAGCGTAGGGCAGACCTTTATTCCATCCGGACACGCGCCGACGATTTCCCGACTTTCCTCCAATTCATACGGCTGCCCAGTCCGAGCATGTCCCATTCCACGGCCTTCCCCCATCGGCACAGCCAAGTCGGGTTTACACGTCGCACCGTGCAGCAGGCTACAGCACGGAAACAAACGCCAACGCGTGTTTCATGTCGGTGTTGGCCGTGTGGAGAGGGAGAATGGCTGCTGGGGGTTTCAAACCTCCAACACAATCCTTTGGATAGAGTGGTTGAAGGAAAGATGGTGGGTCAGAAATCGATGGAAATGGTACGTCTTCCGCGATGAATGCAGTGGCACTACGACTGACATCTTTTAGGGTGTCGTTGATGATTTCCTGGGATGCGCGAGTGTTGTTGGTTCGCTCCCATCCCTTCGCGTACGCCATCAAGAGCTCCGGTATTATATAGAAACGTGTTTTCCCATCTGCCGTTCGATTCCACTGGCGCGCGAATTGATTGAAATCAATTTAGTTCGGGAGTCGTTATTTGTGCAGATACGCTCAATGAGGAAGCTGCATCCCTCGAATCCAAGGTTCGTCGTCACTTAAATCGTCAGGTCTAACGCTGACTACATATATGCGTACGTAGAATCTGGTTCTTGGAACATAGTGAGGATCACGAACTCGATAAATAGATGTCGCTGTTGATACAACCAGGCATCATGGCTAGTCCCCTTGGAGGAAGAGCACGATGATGATGTTGTGGGCCACCACACTTGGAACCGCGACGTTTCCCTCCTTCACGTCCCCTAGATTGGACATCACCTCTTTAATCTTGGCGAGGGTTTACTCTTCGTGCATTTCGGCCTCTCGTGGTCTGGGGTCCGTGGCGTCGCTAGATGCAGGTAGAACAGCCCACCAACTAGCTTTGGTTCTTCATTTAGCATGCCCGTCAAGGCAAGTAGCCAGAGCATTGATTGAAGGTGGTCCACTTCCTCGATTGGCGTGTGCGGTGCTCCAACCATATTAAGGCCGTTCATGGTGAGCTTTGAACAATCTTGTTCAATGATCTATAACTTATAAGCTAGGCCATTCTCCCAAGTTCACGTAGGGATAGCGGACATCGCCGCGTTTTTTAAGGCCACACCTCACGTCAGTGATTGTTTCCTCTTTGGTCGAACAATGGCGGTCCACAAAGTGTCTATGTGCCATCACGTGATCGTCTATTGCATGGTACAAATACCCAATTTTGTCTGTGCCCAACCGTCATCCTCATCTTCCCGACACCATCACCAAAGTGTGTGTCTTCTTATTTTCTCTGCTTCCGACAACAACTGACTGTAATCATATTAACAGCCGTGCTAATTGGGAACTATGTCTCGCAACACAGCTGACCAGGTTGTCACCTTTGCCTACACTCCCCGGAAATCTTTCGCCGAAGACCTACCCGTTGAACTCATCTCTTCAATCGCGTCGTTTCTCATATCCGAACTTGACGAATCACCACCGTTCAACCTCCGCAATCTCGTGTTGGCGACGCATGTCTGCCATCGATGGCGTGAGGCCATCTTGAACGACCCACGACTTTGGACACAGATAGAAATGTCGGTCACACCACACGCCTCTGATATCCTTGCCAAGGTCCTTGTCCTCTCTGGCAACCTCACCTTGAGAATATCCGCCGACTTTCTAGACAATGATCCAGCGCTGACCCAGATCCTCGACGCCTCAGCGCGTTGCGACAGCCTTACCCTCATTCTTCCCTATGAGCCGTGTAGCGAGCTGATCTTGCAGGCGCGCTCTTTTCCCCAACTTTGTTGTCTATCCCTCACACCGATCCCGGGTATGAGGGACGAGTTCGAGATTTCCAGTGTCACACCTGCACATGCCCGCAAGTTTTGGGAATCTTTTCCAGCCTTAAGAGAGTTGACGTTACAGGGCAGCCAGGCAGAGTGGATGAGGCCTTTGCCTTCCGGGCGCTGCTTGGAGACCGTGGTGATCAAGATTGCTGGGGATGCGGGCGATCTTTTCTGACTTTATCGACATGCTTGACAGCAGCGAGACGATTACCAGTGTCACGTTTCACGCAACGTCCTGCGACGTGGACGTGGAAAATCTAGCTCTTAATAATGAGCTAGAGGTGGTCATCAACGAGAAGATAGAGACGCTATGTCTGAAAGACTACGGCGTACGCCTCTTGCGCTATGTGTCTTGCCCTGCTGTGCGTACCTTCTCGGTGGACACGCTTTGGTGGGATTCGGAAGATGTTCCGGAGGAGATTACGGAGAACGTCATGCAGAGCGTCATGGATTTCCTCGTTCTAGCGAAACCCCCCTTGGAGAACATCACCTTGGGTGCGGACGAGTTCCCGCTATTCGCTCTCCCATTAGTGCTAGGCGCCGTACCCCATCTCAAGGCCTTCAGCCTCCGTGTCTACCTGTTTAGCGATCTGTCGTTTTTGACCGAGTTCTTCGACGATCTCTCAAAGAAATGCCGTGGGATGTTTGAAGTTGTGCCTGTCCTCGAGAAGCTGTCCATCGCTTTGCCTGTCTATCCTTCATCCCAGAAGGAGGACAAATTCGTCGATGGGGTTGACGGCAAGCACTTCGTCAATATGATATTGGAGCGGACGGACGAGTCGTGCATGAGGTCCGTTTCGGTGAAGGTTGGAAGAGGCGGGCGCTGTGATCTTGGTGAAGAGGATATTTTGGCGTTGCAGGAGTGTAAGCGACGAGTGGATGGGCTGGAGATTGATATACATGATGCGCGCGGGGCGGCGGTTTTATAGTTATTCGTAGTGTATAGTACTGTTCATGATTGAAAGTTGATTTGTATTTCAAGCAAACGCAAGCTTGCGATTAATTCGTCAAGGACACTTGAACGCCCACTAAGCCTCTTCCACGACATAAAGAAAAATTAGTTCAATTGACGCCACCGTCGCCAAAGGGATTGATGTCCTAAAGGACAATGTGGCGTACAAATCTTAGTTCCTCACCAGTTTGTATTCCTCGGCTTATGCGATTGAGGCCCGTAAACCTGTACGACATCTATCAAGAGAGGGGATTAACCAATGTTTGAGTGTTACTTTTGATCTGTTATTTGATGACTGCCTCTTCACTCCCAGTGAAAACCCACCCTGTGTACAGCCGTGCTCAGCTGTGCTCATCCGGGCATTTCACATCTTGTAGAACTTCCCAGCTCAGCCCGGATGGATAGGCGGGCCCCAGATGTCATCCGGGCAGAGCTGTTGCTGCCCAGTGAGGGTTAACGTTAATAATTCTTCGCATATCTGTGCACATCCGGGCTCAGTAGGGCCATTCTGCTAGGTTTGACAAGCAATTGATTTCCGTTGATATCTGGTCTCAGACGGGCACATCTGTTCGTAATAGAACTAGTATTGCGGGATATCTGCGGCGACAATCTCGGTATACGTATGCCTAACCCAATGCACTTAGAAACGGCCATGCGCGACACAGCGCTTACATCAAAAGTCTATGAAGATGTCAGAGATATCGGGAGACAGGCTGTAAGGGTACTCACCAAGCAGAGGCTTCGAACGGACATCCAATCAGGCAGCACACTCTCAAACATTCGGTCAGCTCGCGCCAAAATAAGCTGAGATCAGTCACGTACCGTGGCCAGTAATTGTCGTCCTTCCCATCGTCGATAAGTGCATCGTCAGCGTCATCCAGAAGTGCTCGTGAGTACAGCTGATGGTCCGATAACGAGAAGGCGACACCCAGCATGGCTGCACTTTGTGGGGGTGCGGAGCGCAGACTCAGAGCATGGCGGTGAGATGGTGGTGGTAAGAGGGAGAGAAGGAATGTGGGCAGATCGCCAAGTACGCGTCGTTTATATGATGCGCACGGACCACTTCGCTGATGACGTAGCGGATCGACTTGATGTCGATTTCGTACCTTGCGATTTTGTGTTCAAACTTTTCTGTTTGGTGTGCTGATTCTACTTTTCCCAAAGCATGGACTTTTCACGCGATCGTGTTTTTGATCTTTTTGACATTTGCATCACCAAAAGTCAGTTCTAAAATTAGGCTGCCCGTTTGACGTTCTGCTTCTTTGCGCCTCTTCCCAGCTGAACACAGCTGAGCACGGCTCACACCAGTTCACCCAGCTGAGCACAGAGCCTGTTCTTACTGGGCTTCACTACTAGCCATCATTTTTCCAGGCAGATAGTATCTCAGGAGTAGGTCATCTGGTAGCAATTTTACGTCTTCGTTGAACACCATCCTGAGCGCTCAGACTCAAGGGGTCTCCAGAACTCTAATTGATAAATCTGACTGTTGAAAGTTGAGTGGCAGGACCCCGAGAACTTGGGTACCCACCACCACCAGTTTATGGTAATTTTCTGTACCTGTTCACATGTTCCATCAAATGTTATTGCCTCCGCACACCTCGTCCATGGCGCGTCCCCGCCTCTACACAGATTGCGTCCTCGTACAGAGAGTATCATATTAGCGCAGACAGCAGAATACATCTGGTAAATGATATCCGAAGATAAACAAGCGCACTGTGAGGTGCTACACCAACCTAAGCCGGTTCCATATCCTGCGCACCAACATCAGCGTTACTGAGCCCCATGTACGAATGGGTGTACGTGTGCACCGCGATGTCGCCACTTGCTCGTAGATACTGTGCCACCGCGGTGTGGACCGCACTGTCAAGCGCGCGAAGCTGATCACGAAGAGCTGCTTACACGTTTCGCTATTGGGTCCGGTGCCCAATTCGGTCAAGAGCGAATAGATTTTGTGAATTCGACGCACCTTTCGCTGCACTGCACCAAAATGAATGAGGTTAATATGGGGAACTACATTTGCTCGCATTCTGAAGACATTGGGCAGGCAAAATGTGTTATTTTATGTAGTGTACATGAAGTTACATTCAAGTTACAAACTTTGCAGCAGAAAACCTTCGTGGCTGTGTTTTTCAGGACCCCGAGGACTCGACTACCCACCCACCACCACCTAGTTGGCTGAGTCGATTAGAGTGCTGGAGACCCCTTGCTCAGACTAGCGTATTTCAGGTTCTAAGACGGCCTCATGTCAAGGTTCGTTGTAGTTTCGATCAGCGGCGGCTAGCTGCCATTCAGTAGATAGTCAAGCGAACAATTGGAAAACGCGTGCAATGAGGATGCTGTACGCCACCAAAAGTCATTTCCTTCAACTACTTACATTCAATTCAAACCGCGTCCAGTGTGCCACTGGTGAACTTGTCATGATACGAATCTACATAGTATACCGAGACGGAAAGAAGGAAGGATTACATGGCTACGAAATCGGCAGAAGCGCAAAGGTGACAGGTACGCCCGCCGTGAAAGAACGCATGGCAAAGTACTTAAGGAAGTCGAATGACACGGTCAAATGACAAAGAGTGCTGCAAGATTTAGTGCTGCCGCATAATTCCCACGCTAGAACAGATTCGCATTAACGCCCACTGTCTCCGTGCGCTGGCAGGTTCTTAGTCTCTTCCTGGTATTATTTGTTTTACTTACACTTTATTTCTATCAAACCAGGTCATCAAAGCTTCATCGCGATGGTCGTACACCGATTTCCCCAAGAACTCATCGACCGCATTGTTGACGATCTCTCTACTGATAAATCCTCTTTGCTGAAACTCCTACGCACTTCCCCAGTGTTCGGAGAGCGTTGTCGCTCGTATATATTCCGCAGCGTCTTCGTACGAACCCTCAACGGCAATCTGACTGACGACTCGCGCCGGCTTCATGATCTCCTCGTGGCGTACGACATTGGCAGATTCGTGTTCACCATTGGATACAAATTTGTGTCCATCTCACCTCGAGAAGACTCCGCCGTAGACGAAGACGGCCAGCGGCTTCTGCGTGTGCGAATTCCTGCGCCGCCCCAGCCTTATCATGCCCTGAATCCACGAAAGGGTCCCGCACTGTCTGCACTGATCCCGGATCTTGCCCTTCGTCTGTCGAATGTGCGTGAAGTGTCCCTCGATGGCCTCGATGCTTCCTCGTGGGTTGCAACCGATGCTGCCGTCCCTAGCGTCGTATCATCCCCTGCGTTCTTGACCAAGCTCGCCGTATATCGCTCATGCTGGGCGGGTGACCCAGCGACGCGGTTATCGCGCTTCATATTCGCATGTCCACATCTCACATCTCTCGAGTTGATGCACGTAGGGCTTCTTGACGATGCGGATGCTTCGTCGTCTTCTATCCCCAGTCTTGGTGTCATCGACCCGCTGGCAGGCCCCAGCATCGTTGAGCTCGCGCTCACAGATCGGGACCATCCCTTTTTCTACTTGATACCATCTGGGTATCTCTCCCTCCGCAAGAGTCTCCGTCGCTTGTTCGTGATCACGGATAGGAATGGCTACGTGTGGCCTAACCCGGATTGGCCTGCAATCAAAGACACTATAAGCTACTTCGGTGATCGGTTGACACTCTTGTTCATATCGCCACCTTTTTTCCTTGTCGGTGGTATGCTTTTTCGCTGGGTGTTGCCAGATATGTATTCTGACATTATATGTTAGGCTACACAATCGACCCTATCGTCAAAGCCATCCTCAACGTTCCGCATCTAGTGCTGGCGTTCCCCAGCGCGATGGCCGCACGTGTGTGGTTGGAGGCGATCAAGCAGGCCACGCACCGCTCCAAATACATTCAGCGTCTTCAAAAGCTAGACGTTGTTATGCGCTTCGAGGGGCTGGAATTTGAAATGAACCTTAGCGCATTGGGAAACGCGCTCAACAGCTTAGGCGCGGAATCTATCAGTGTTAGATATATCGTGGCCGACCCCACTCATCCCGACAACTCGGTTTCTTCTCGACCGGCACCTTCGGTCGGAGCGACACATAGATTGCAATCGAGGCTGAAAAACGTGTTGGGGATTGGAAAGCCAGACGGTGTACAGTTTTTGTCGGCGGACCGGAACTACGATAAGATGTACGTTGAATTCATGGAAGGCGGTACCCTCGCGTTGGAAGATGATTGAGCAAAGATAAGAAATTACTACCAGTCGTTTCCTTGCTAGGCATGTTTGAATGCGACGTAGGACTCTACATGAGGGCGAAGTTTGATTGAATTTCCTGATGGCCTGAGGACCCGTAGGCGAAACAGTGGTAGATGTATTTCGTGTATTTCACCCCTACTGTATCTTTGAATCTTGCGTGAATGAGCTTGTTGTCAACCTTTCGGTTAAGCAGTGCTCGTGGACTGGGCATTCCAGACCACATGCCAACACTAAAAGCCTCGGAGCTCGTAAGCTTTTAATCTACAGGAAGGCGCGGCCGAAGGGAAACTCATGTTACGCGCTGCAGACATTGCTGAAGTAGTCAAGATTATCTGGATGCTACGGAGGGGGTTGGTAATCAGGCACTTTGCCGGAGTGGTTAACGGGTTGGCCTGCTACATCATCAGTCAGAGCTAAGCGCTGACATGAACAATTGACGGGATGCAGTGGCTCCTCTGTCATAATAACCTGGTGGACGGGTTTAACAGGTACCGCTGATGGGCCCCCAAGAATATAAAAGAGCTTCATAGGCAAGCAAGTCTCTCAAAACACAGCTTTCCCATCCCAACTTCTCTTCTCCTCTATTCGCCACTCGAAATTTTGGCTCTCTTTCTATCAAGACTTTGCTTCCTGCATGGATCAACAAGCCTGGACCTCCGTCGCCCCCAAGCTCAGCGCCAATGTCACGTCTACTGCGACGCTTTCTGAGGCGCTGCCAGCCGAGTTGTCTTCACTACTTCGGACTTTGACATCATTCTCTGCCTCTCGCGAAGGATTGGTCGTCATGGCCATCGGTCTCTTCCAATTCTTCCGCCGGTTCTCTTTTAACTGGACAGCCAAATTGTACAACAAGCTCTTCCTTCGGTTATCGTTTGACGAACAACAGCCCTGCTACCGTAAGTGACTGCTGCCACGGTTTGTAAGCCTCTCAACATGTTGCCTCTGTAGAATGGATGTTGGTCTGGTTATCCAAACAACCCATGTGGGGTAAGATCGTGCACCTTGACTTTAGCTGCTCCAAAGAATTAAAGTTCCTCTCTAGTCAAGTCCCGCGACATTCAAATCCACGACGGGACTGGCGGCATCAAGTGGGGATGTCTTGCTTCCGATGACCCCAATGCCGACCAAGAACTTCGGGATCTCACCTATCTGCCGACTATGGACGTGAAGCCAAACTCCACTAGCCGTAATACCGAGGATTCGTCTTCGTACTCGACCTGGTTCAAAGGACACTATATGACCATCGAACACTTCCGAGTTGGAGACAGATGGTGGGGAACGAACACAATCCAGATCAGGTATGAGGTTTATCTCGGGTGTCTGTGATGATGTTATTTAGTCGACTGCTTGCAGTGTCCTAGGCCGAAACCATCAAGTGTTACAGGATCTGCTTGAAGAGGCCAGAAAAGAATATTTGACACGCCGAGCAAGTCGTACCGACGTGTACACGACCAACGACATCGAATCGCAGTACCACTGCTGGCAGCTCACATCAAGTGGACCGAAGCGAGGGTTGGATTCCATCATCCTCGAACCGGGTCTCAAATCGTTTCTGCTGAACAATGCCCAGAACTTCCTGAAGAGCAAGCAATGGTATGCTGACCGAGGGATCCCTTTCCGTCGTGGATATCTCCTCGTACGTTTATATACCATCACCCGATTAGTTTCTTACCTGCGTTGTAGTACGGCGCACCCGGTTCTGGAAAAACGTCCTTCATCACTGCTTTGGCCGGCGAACTCGGTCTCGACATATACAGCATCTCGCTGTCCCACAAGGGCTTGGACGATGCGTCTCTAGCGAAACTTCTTAATAAGCTACCCGAGCGTTGCATTGCTCTTATCGAGGACATCGACGCTGCGCTCACTACTTCGTTGAATCGGGACCGAAATAAGGACAAATCGGAAAGTACCAAGAATAAGGAAAGCAAATCCACAACACGCGCCAGTAAATCTTCTCTTGGAAAGTGAGTCTATCACGTCAAACCTCCTCGTTCGCTGGTTTACATTTATCTCCAGCGTGACTCTTAGCGGATTACTAAATGCTTTGGACGGCGTCGGTGCAAAGCAGGGCCGTATCTTGGTTGCTACTACGAACAAGTACGAGTCCCTTGACGAAGCATTGTCCCGTCCAGGTCGCATGGACGTTCACATCGAATTTAAACTTGCAGCCAAGTACCAAGCGCGCGAGCTATTCATACGATTTTACAACCCTCACTACGCTGCAGACTCCGACGACCTCGACACAACGACTACCAAAGTTGCTGAAGAAAGCGAGACGTCTCCGGTGTTGACTGTGCTTCCTTCGTCCGTCACCGTCGTTGGAGTGCTCTCTGATGATGCTGAGCTCCGCATCCCGATGTCAGAGCTGAGAAAGCTGGCTGATGCTTTCGCCGATTTGGTTCCGGAACACGAGCTATCCATGGCGAGCTTGCAGGGCTACTTGATGGAATACAAGACGAGTCCCGGTGCCGCGCTTGCTGGAATAAAGGCATGGGTCGAGAAGCAGAAAACAACGATGGGCGTTGCTTCTCGTGGTATTGGTATCATCAAAGGTGAAGATGAAGAAAATTATGATGACGACGAGGATGATGATGAAGAGGATGATGATGAAGAGGACGATGACGAAGAGACAGAACACTAGAATACTGAAGGTGACGACCCCGGTCTGCTTTGAATGAAGTACTGCGAGTCCAAGTCCGATTAGTACCAGCAAGTAGTGGCACCGGCCAGATGGCATATATGAGCACCTTAACACAATGATGCCGAAAATTTAATGCGGTTCAATTGGACATTGGTGATTCAAAGACAGCGAAACCCGCCGGTAGGACGATCTTTTTGATACCCTACTTGAATATCCTTCAAGACTCTACAAAAAATGAATATCCTGGATAAGAGTGCAACTGTAAGGTTTCCTCTCTTTTGCAGCTTATGGCAGAGTGTATCAAGCTCTCCGAACCAGTGTTCGCTGATAGCCACAATGATCTGCCCAAATCGGGAAATGATGGCAAGCACGAACACGTGCTGGTTTGCGCTTTGTTTTGTTCCTCCATTGTGGCATTGTCTTCCATTTGCGGTCTCTGCAGTCACGTTACACTGGGTATACAATGGCGCACCTCTGTCCTGACTCGTTGTTTCCGTTCTCCCACCACGAACTACAACACGCCTTCTATCATCATCTATTCCACACATCGCCTCTGCTATTCGCCATGTCTGTTCCTTTCGGCCGCGAGACCACTCCCCCTCGAACCGTCCATAACTCTGCCCCGCCATTCCCTGTCCCGGGCCATAAGGCTGGCCAAACCCCGCATGCCCGAGGCAGCGCTGTTCGTGGAAGACACGACGATGCTCGCATAGACCCAATCAGCTACGTGCGCGACGATTACTTGGGGCACTTGAAGGTGGACCTTAGGAATAATCGTATCCTTATGGATATCGACACGTTCTCAGAGAGAGTGCTTCGTATCCCATTCCCCCCAGCTCGTTCTGCGCAGTTCAAGACGATGGACCCGGAGTTCAACGCGCTTGTCGACACGATATTCAAAGATAAAATTTTCCGGGACCACTTACAAGTCTATCTCGACAAGTGCATGCAACCCGGTGGTATCGAGAAGCAGCTCTATCCGATATATTGTGACATGAGCAACCGTGCGCTCAAGCTAAGTGAGGAGAAGGAGAACGAAGATTCAATCCGGTTGCATGTCAATGATCCCAAACATATGGGTGGTGGCATCATGACCAAGGGTCTCTCTCCGGACATCATCGCTGCTTTGCGCGCGCTACTCGAAAGCTCTCTGCAAAGAATCGGGGCTAAGAAGAAGGAAGAATTCCAGTGGTTCTGGCACATGATACCCTTCCTAGTCGAGGGCAAAGACTGGGATTGTGATGTGTGGGATGCGCGAGACGGATTTCGAATGTTGAATGCAGGTATGTTGCTCGTCTTACACGGCATCATCTGATCCTCTAATCCGCCGTTCAGAAACAAATTTGGATCCTATCACGATAACGGCAGAAGTGCCTATTGGGAGACGTCCGCCTCAGCCGGAATCACGGCTAGTGAACCCGAACGCGGGAACGCACTCGGAATCGGTGCCAGTGGCACGGAAGAAGAAGCGCAAGGCAGTCGGACTGCCTGAAATACCCGAATCGCCGTCCAAAAAAGCGCGCTCCCAGCCAGGCCTCGTTCGTCGAACCAAAGCCGCGTCGGCCACCAAGATCGGTGGCAACGTGCGCACGACCAAAACTCACGAGCAATTGGCCACTTACGGTCTTGAGGCTCTTTCGATTCCAGGACTTCGCGACTCTTTTGTCCTTCATTTGTTTGATCGCGACCGCATCCAGTTATTGTACTTCAGTCATAGTCTCATCGTCACCTCCACTGCGGTCGACCTCGCAGATCCTGACGGCGTAAAGCGACTCATCGCCATCCTCATCGGCCATAATCGACTCAGCCTGCGCCAGCATGGGGTCCTTTCCGTCGTCAATGAAGCCGAGAGTTTCCTCCGCAATTATGATTTCAATGCTTCTAGCGGTCGGGACTCTGTGACGCGCAAAGACACGTATAGCGGCCTGACCATGACTCTTCCCGTCGAGGGCGAGTTACGCGACATTAAAGTGACTTTGGGATCACTCATTGCCCAAGAGCCTGGTATCATTGGTCGGACTACAGGTGTGTTCGAAGGCACATCCGAGGAATGGCCGGACAGAAAGCTTGTCATTAAACTCAGCTGGCCCAATAAAAATCGCACATCGGAGGCTACGTACTTGCGGGCAGCAAAAGCAGCGGCCGAGAAGGATGCGCAAGACGGGCAACGCCATTGGGTCCACGACCATCTTCCTGGATTGCTTTACAGCCATGACTTCGCGACAGAGTCAGATTCGACGGAGGCGCGCCTTGGAGAATTGCTGAAGGACGCCGTCTTTGCCGATGAAAAAGAATTCGCATATGAACAGCGTCTTCTTCGTGTGACGGTCCAGGAACTTCTGTATCCCTTGGAATCCCTGAGCAGCGCACGAGATGTTGCCCAGGTCTTCGCCGATGTCGTTCAATGTAGGTACATTGTTCTTATCTTTTGCGTCGTGATTCTCAAATCTTTTCCACACTCAGGTCATGCGTGGCTTTACGACTGCCCTCAAATTCTACATCGCGATATCAGCATGTCGAACATCATGTACCGTGTTAAAGAGGACGGCCGTATTTGCGGTGTCCTTAACGACTTTGACTTGGCCTCATTCCTCTGGGAGCTCGCCGACGATGTAATGTCCACCTCGCTTCAGCGCACTGGAACTCCTCCCTTCATGGCGATCGACCTTCTCGTAGATGCAGATCAATCTGCACCCAAACATCTATATCGCCATGATCTTGAATCGTTCTTCCACGTCATGGCGGTGTTCACCTCCCGCTATTATCTTCAGGTCCCCGAGGCGCCTCGAGCTAGCAAGAAGATGTCTCCACTCCCACCCCGCATTGAGCTTCGTACTGATGTGCAGCCGTTGCCTTTTGAGTCTTGGTTCGAAAGCACGGATTTTGTCCATCTTCGCAGGATAAAGAAAGAGTTCATACTCGACGAAGAGAGCCCTGACATCAAGAAGGCCATGTCCGACTATGTCTCTCCCTCCTTCCAAGGCTTGGTGCCTTGGCTCAATAGCATTCGTCTCATGTTTCGTGTTGGAATGACAGCCCGGAACAATTATCGTGTGGAAGAAGAAGTGCGAGAGGCCAGGGCTATGAAGGAGAAGGCGAGGTCGTCAAAGACAGGGCGTGGGGCTCGTCGGGCGGCGATCCCTCCTCTAGAACCTTTTGACGACGCTACCCTCGGCGGCAAAGTTTCCTATGAGTTATTCATGGCAGATGTCGCCGACATGACGTTTGAGGTAGCGGTGGATGTCAGATACGATTAGGCTGAAGAGAGAAAATGACTTCTTCATTCCAAGGTTTACCTACTACGTGTTTTTTGGTTTCATATTCCGGTGTACGCTCATGTCATTCAACTATTTATTGAAGTAAACATGTATTCACTATTCTCTTACTCGCGAACTTCATGATTTAACCACGCATACTTCACTTTGTAATGGAACAGGGGATAGCCAACGGCAAAGCCCTGCTCAAACAATCGTAGACCGACGGCGGCGGCTTCGTAGTTACAGTGAACTATCGGGCAACTTGTTAACATCCCTACGAGCACGTGACGTTTTGTGTTTTCCTTTGTTGCTTTCATCGTCTCCTCCAGCTAGGCTTGACTTTCTCTCACAGGATGGCAAAATGCTGCGGTTTCTCGCTTACTCACAACAGCCAAATTTTCCCTCTTGTGACAGTCCACTCTCATGTCGACGCCACCTACAACCAACCTTGGTCCTTCCTCTAATGTTTTCACACCGATCCCCAGCCGACCAAGTTGATCAGAAGCCTCAAGTCCCAAACGATGGCGCTCTCAGAAACTATAACGACGGTTAACTAAACCTTCTCAGCGACGACCGTGATATTGTCAGGATCCTGGGTCACGAGCTCAGGCCCGACGAGATGGCAGAAGCGGGGCAAGATACGCGCTGAAGCTTCTCTCTTCTTGCAGAGCTCTTGAAGGATGCGGTCTTTGCTTGGCTGAGCGGGAAGATATCGTTTGTGAGCAGCGCGTTATTCCTCTCACTGTCCAGGTATCGCTTTTCCTGTTGGTAACTCTGTCGAGTGTACAAGATGTTGCTCATGCGCGTTATATAGGATTTACGAGCATGTTGGGGTTCTTCATCGGGACATCAGCATTTCCATGTTTGTGTCAAGAACAACAACGACTTGGACTGGACGCCTCTGGAGCTAGACGACGACAGGTCGTCCACTTCCCCTCAGCGTGGCACATACTTAAGCTCCTCTCTGATCGTCCTGCTACTTTCAATCATTTATACCACGACTTTTCTACGTCATTCTTTGCTTCGCATTATGAGCTGTGCGCTCCACCGGTGAAAGGCCCGTTCCCTTCACTTCAGCGAAGATAAATCAAGAAACGCACAGTTGGGAACTGTAATGGAAGTAGTGTGCTAGGATCCACGTAAATTGTAGCACGGAGAAGGGGAGAGGTAAAGGGATCAATACGGACTTTGCGACTAGTTTTGTAGCACGTCGAAGAAAGATTGATTTCTTTTTTTCATGAATCGATAAAATCGATGTTCTCGTATGTGGCTCCAGGCTCTGGTTCCTTGGCTCGAAGTGATATGCAATATGTTTGCATGACGCTGAGCACAGCGAAGGGGAGACGTAGAGCTAAAGTCCCTGGTTTGGCGTCGGTCGAGGAGAGCTTTGAAGAGGCACTGCGTCTATATCATTTTTCCCTCTTCCACTTATGTGACCTCGTCTAATTCTCAAATACAATGATATCTTGTACTATCAGCCCCCACGATCCCGACGCCCGACCCGGAACCCAATTTGGAAATAAGCGGCGATTGCATAGCTTCCGATCTGACCCTGCACGAAACGACCATCTTTACTACCACCACCACACCGACCTCCTCGTTGCCGTCAACGACGATGTCGCGGTTTATTCGGGCGTCAAAGTACCGGTACGTGCTCGTCGCACCCCGCCTCATTCATCGCTGACCGTGTGTGCTTTCTTTACTTGCTATCCTTCCCTCCATCTGCTGTTGGCACACGCATATTGCTCTCTCTACATCGGCGCTGCTCCTGCTGGATTACTTATCTGATTTACCTTTGGAACCTTCTGTGGTACCCAATGGATGTCTGCTACATTTATCAACGGAAATCTTGGCTGCTGTTAACGACACGTCCATGCTATACATGAACGTAATGTTACTGGCTACACCTCTTTCACGAAAATTTCACCTGTTGCCCCCACGGATGCATTCCAACCCCCTCTTATGATTACCCAGCCATGTCTTTGGACAGCCCGCTAAAAAGGAACACGGTCTCGAAAACGTCAAGGTTACCAACAGCGCTTGGGATACCAACGTCGTCTCCTGTTCCGCTGTAAGTGATTTACTTCACAATTATACGTGTCTAACTTCATGACAGAAATACATCTCCTTGAACTGGAACGCCTCTGGCGGGGGGGCATTCGCCGTCCTACCTCTTCCTTCCCCCTTCGGACCACTCCCCAACTATTTCCCCTACAAACTCCCCGATACGCTTCCTCTTGCGCGCTCCCATACCGCCGCAGTCCTTGACACCGACTGGTCCCCCCATGATGATTCCCTAGTTGCATCCGCCGGCGACGACGGCAAAGTCATCCTCTGGAAAATCCCCGAGTCTGCCTTTGATGGGTGGGGTGCTGAGGGATGGGAGGTGAAAGACTTTGAGCCTGTCTGGCGCGTCGACGCGAGCCCCCGTAAAGTGGGTCAGGTCACTTGGAATCCAATCGCCAACGGTGTTCTTGCGAGCGCAAGCGCGGGAGGAGAGCACGTCATCAAGCTGTGGGATATTGCGCACACAGAAGACCCGAAGACTCAGCTCGGAGGTTTCGGGGACACGATTCAAAGTATAGCATGGGATCCCACAGGACGCTTTATTGCGGCTTCCTCTAGAGATCGCAAGTTGAGACTGTTTGATGCAAGGGCTAGCAAGGAGGCCGTTAAGATCGGAGATGGGCATGCAGGAGTGAAGGGCGCCAGAGTGGTTTGGATGGGCGAAGAGCGTATTGCGACAACTGGCTTCAGCAAGATGAGCGAGCGCCAGGTTGGCGTCTGGGATGCCGGCTCTCTTGGCAACCTGAAGATGCTGAGTATCGACCAAAGCGCAGGAGTGATCATGCCCTTCTGGAGTGACAATGGGCTTTTGTTCTTGGGTATGTTCTTGATATGACTCCAATATCATATCTCACTTTCTTTCCATCATAGCTGGCAAGGGTGATGGAAACATCCGCTACTACGAATACGAATCAGACAACCTGTTCGCCCTTGCTGAGCACAAATCGGCGGATCCCCAGCGTGGGATGTGTTTCCTCCCCCGACGGGCGCTTAACGTCGGCGATTGTGAAATTGCGCGCGCCTACAAAGTCCACGGCTCAAGTATCGAGCCAATCGCGTTCATCGTACCCCGCAAGGCCGATTCTTTCCAGAGCGACATCTTCCCTCCTGCCCTCTCAGCCGAGCCGGCTCTCAGTGCGCAGGAATGGTTTGGAGGCAAGACGGCAGCGCCCAAGTTTGTTGATCTCGCGAATGGAGCTGTGTTTGCTGCCTCCGCCCCCACGCCTACGTTCACTGCTCCCCCTCCTGCCGCAGCACCAGCACCCGCGCCTGCACCTGCACCCGCCCCGGTTTCTGTCGCCAAAACGGCCTCCCTTCCGGTGCAGGAAGTGACGCCGTCGCCGCCTCAGATCACGACGAGCAAATCGTATGCCGAGCTCAGGCCGGAGCCGAGGGTTGAGGCTTCCCCGCCAATTAGTGCGAAAGATGATGTACGTTGTCGTTTCTGAATCTTTAGCAGTAGATACAGTACTAACTGAACCGTAGGGTCTCGCGGCGGAGAACTCGTCACTCAAAGGCGAGCTGAGGGAGGCGCGTGAGAAGATTAGGACGCTGGAGTTGGCACTGGAGGCGTCGAGGGCGAATGCGAGGAAGGCGGCGGAGGCGTTGTTGAATGCTTAGGTTTTAGAGCATGAGCATGAGTATGACTATGAATATGAGTATGAGTAGGGGCTAAGATGAGGGTAGGTTGGGGAGGTATTCTTGAATTGCTTGGAATGGAAATGGATTGGAATTGAATGGGGGTTGCTGGCCAAGAAAGTAAACTTGCCTTTAGCAAAGGAGAGCAATCTGGTATACATATGGCTAACCTTTAAGTAATACTATCAAGAGATTGAGAGGCCAGGAGATATCCAAAGTAGGTGGAACTGCCTTGACAGGCACTTCCATTTCTATCCATTTAAATTGCCAGCAAGCAGTGCTGGCAGAAACTGAGCCATGACCACTCACAACGTCGGATAAATTACATGGTATGCGAAGTCGCCGTCTGTTTATAACTTCGGTTATAGGATATTGTCTCCTAGGAGTCCTGTATAATACTTACTGTAGTAACTTGGATTGGCATTCAGAGGGCCAAAAAAGGCAACTGCAGAAACGGGTCACGAACACGTGGTTTCATTGCTTTGGTCCACCATTGTCTCCCAGTTTCGGTTCCTGAAGTCACAGGCCTCTGTAAAATGGCACGTCTTGCGCGCGACTCTTTGTTGTTCACAAACAAGGAACGCTATCACCACAGCTATTACCATCTAGTATTCTTCTCCTCACTATTTGCTATAGCTATCCCTCCCATACTACTACGCGACACCGCCCCACTTCCAGCGACACAGAACACCACCACCACCTCTAATTCGTCGGCTACACCTACCGCCGTTGCTTCTGGTCCGACCCACAACGCCCCCCAGTCCAGAGGTGGCAACAGTCGCGCTCGATTTGACGATGTCCAGATTGCGCAGCGACTACGAGCCGTTCTTACAGGTCGACCTCAGAAATAGCCGTGTCCTTGTCGACATTGACAAGTTCTCGGAAAGAGTCCTCCGCATCCCATTCCCTGAGACTCGCAGCGACAAGTTTTGCACCACAGACGCGCGACTGAACAATTTGGTCGATGCGGTATACGGAGACGCTCGGTTCAAGAGCTGCTTGCAGTCATTCTTGGCCAAGTGCCGTCAGTTTGGCAGTGTCGAGACGTCGCTTTATGCGCTCCACGCAGATATGAACAATCGGGCCATGGAAATGATCGAGGAAGAATATCATGGCTTGGAGCCTGTTCGCTTCTATCGTAACGACCCGAAGGTACTCATGGGCGGTATCCTCAATCGCAAAAATCTTTCGCCCGATATGATTGGTGTTTTCAAGGCGTTGTTCGATGGTTCAGAAACCGCCTTGAGCAAGGAAAAAATGAAACAAGCTCTCGACGTATTCGGGCCCGTTTATAGCTCGATTTACTGGGCTATGGTTCTCCTTTTGCTCGAGGGGAAACACGGGGACTGTACTTTGTGGGACGGTCGAGACGGGTTTAGAATGCTGGATCCTGGTATGCTTTCTTTTCTTTATTTTTTATTGCGGCTCTAACCAGCATTTGCAGTAACTAAGAAGGACCCCATCCACCTCTCCGCACCAGAACCTTGTCCAAGACGGAAACCTCCAGCCCAATCACGCGTCGCTTACTTAGAGGCTGGCACACAGTCACTTGGATCGACAGCGCCCAAACGGCGTCGGTCTGGAATTGACGCTCCCTTGAAGAAGCCTCGATCGGACAATCCGCTTCCTGCGATACGGGAAGAGGATGAAGCCGAGGCTGAACCCATTGAGCTGCCCGTGAGGCGCGAGCGTGTCCCCGAGGACATGGCCAAGGCTCACAACCAATGCGCGAGATATGGATTCGAGGCGCTTTCGGTCCCTGCTCTTTGTGATTCCTTTGTGACGCATCTTTTCGACCGCAACAGGGTTCAAGTCTTGTACTACAGTCACACCCTGATGCTCACCTCGACCGCCATCGACCTCGAAAAGGAAGAGGACGTGAAGAGGTTCATCGCCCTCCTTGTTAGCCATCATCGTTTGACAATGCGCGAACGCGGTGTTCTTCCCGTGCTCGACCAAGCCGAGAGCTTCCTCAGGTCATACAAATTCTTTGCGAACCAGGAGCGTACCGGCCAGAAGGTTGTTGACCGTCGAAACACATACTGTGGGATCACTATGACCCTTCCCATCGCAGACGGATCGCGGAGTATCAAGGTGACTTTGGGGTCACTTATCGCGCAAGAACCTGGGATTGTTGGGCGCTCTACGTGTGTGTTTGAAGGAACGTGTGAGGAGTGGCCGGGCATGAAGTTGGCGGTCAAGCTTAGCTGGCCGGGGGAGAAGCGCACTTCTGAAGCCGTGTTTTTGGAGGCGGCCAAGGACGCTGCGGCGAAGGAGGCGGGTCTTGGGGAGCGGCACTGGGTTCTGGATCACCTTCCCGCTCTGCTTTTCACTCATGACTTTGCGACCGAGGCGGATTCGGCGGAGGCGCGAATTGCACAGATGCTTAGCGGCGCCGAGTTTGCCGGTAACAAGTCGTTTTCCTACGAGCAGCGTGTTCTGCGCATCACGATATACGAACTCCTGTTTCCTTTGGAAACCCTTACAAGCGTGCAAGACGTTGCGCAGGGGTTTGCTGATGCTGTTCAATGTGCGTTGACAGTTCTACCTTGTTCACTCTTGATACTGATTTATGCGTTATTTAATAGGTCACGGCTGGCTTTACGAATATCCCAAGATCCTTCATCGCGACATCAGCATGTCCAATATTATGTACCGCGTCAAAGCGGACGGGCGTATCTGTGGGGTCCTGAACGACTTCGACTTGTCTTCATTTCTCCGGCACCTAGGCGATGATGCCCAATCCACTGCTCACCAGCGCACTGAGACCCCTCCCTTCATGGCGATGGATCTTCTCGTCGGCGAGTACGAAGACGTCCCAACGCATCTCTATCGTCATGATCTTGAATCTTTCTTCTACGTCATGTTAGTATTCGTGTCGCACCACGAGCTTTACCAACCAGATGCTCCAGAGAAGAAAACGAAATCCTCCTCGCCTCCACCGCCCGCCTATATCCGACATCGTACACTAGCGGATGCCAAAGAAAATTTGCCCCTCTCCGAGTGGTTCAAGCCTAGCATAGATCTAGTTTCCCTTCGTAACGACAAGCGGATTTTTTTCACCACACAAGACACACGTTCCGTGAAAGGATCTGTCTCGCCTTCTTTCGAGGTTGTCATTCCTTGGCTCGAGAATATCCGAGCTATGTTTTTCACCGGCCTGGCTCAGGAGGATGTTCATGCATGCGCAATGGAGGCATGGGAAAGGAGCAAGTTGAACAGTCATATGAACTGTCGGCGTCAAAGTCGTTTTGGAGATTCCGATTCGGCGCAAGCCTCCAAGCGACCTGAACCATTTGACAATGTGAGCCTGGGAGGAACTGTTTCTTACAAGAAATTTATGGGCGGCGCGGAGAGTCTGCCATTCGAGCAAGATATGGTGTTTAATTACTTTGCAGATCTTCCTTAAACCAATGCTTCTATTCATCTACATACTTTTCAAACGTTACACTTTCTATGCACGCCGTATATAATCGCTGTACAGTAGACATTTGTAAATACTCTTCGTCGATAGCCAATTTCCTGCATGCATGTATTACGGGCACAATTCCAACGTGGTGATCTAGAGCGCGGTCATTGTCCTCTTTGGAGAGGAAGTTTCCGGAACGCGCCGTCGTACGCCTCGACGGAAAACGCCCATTCGTTGCCACTGTTCTTCGGTCAGTACCATAATCGATGCCGCACCACAGTGTCGGAACTGCAAGTTTATGGCACTTAGGCTGATCTACCTCCGAGACATTTTATTGCTAGTCGAGTACTTAACTTGTACTTAAAGTGTAACACAGGCATGGCCACCTTTTCAATCCGCAGTATCGTAAGTTGTCAGTCCTACATTCCTTTCAAGTTCTCAAGTTCTTCCTACAAGTACACAGCCTGGGCTAGGGCCAATGACATACACACACTCCCTACGTTGAAGCTCGATTGTCCAAGTCGTCATGTCCATGTCCTCCTGTTATTATGGCACCAGCCGACGACGACTGTCCCTCAAAGTCCGAATCCACGTCAAGAAAACGCGTAAACGGACTGGTATCACTATCAAACTCAACCCCACCATCCCCAGCGGCAATCGCTGTATCGCCTGATGATTTCCTTTTCGTCTGCGGACGCCGAACTTTGCTGCCAGTCTCCTTCTCGATCCAAGCCTTAACACCAAAAAGCGCTGCGCTGGGGTTCGTCTTGGTCTCCATCAGGTATCCTTGCAGGCTAGCCATGGACACGACGTGGTCGGGGATGAGCGCAGCGAATTCGTCTGCGAGGTTTCGCAGTCGGGACATGGAGAAGTGCAGGTCCGTGCCGTCACTGGTGTCGCCTACAACGGTGACGGAAGATGGAACGCTGATACATGCAGATTCCTTGGACTCTTCAGTGGATTGACTAATCGTGTCATCAACTTGAATTTCCTCTGCATCGCAGTCCGCGGAATAATGGGGGTTGTAGAAACGGAGGAACAGCTCCCGCGCTTGATACTTGGCTGCAAGTTTGAATTCGACGTGGACGTCCATGCGACCTGGGCGGGAAAGCGCTTCGTCCAGTGACTCATACTTGTTCGTGGTAGCAAACAATATGCGGCCTTGTTTCGCGCCGATGCCGTCTAGGGCATTTAGTAATCCACTGAGGGTTACACTATAAATAAATGAAGGATTAGTTCACAATTCAAATACACTGTTGGATGTTTGGCTTACTTTCCGAGAGAACCCCCTGTCGGACGCATGCTGCGTAGATTCCATGAAGTGCCCATTGGCATGGGCACTTCATCGTCATAATCTGATTCCCACTCGTTTGGATCACGACTCATGTCGCGTTTCGATGCCTTATCGTCGCGGTTCAGCGTAGTACTGAAAGCAGCGTCGATATCCTCGATGAGAGCAATGCAGCGTTCGGGAAGCTTGTTGAGGAATTTCGCAAGAGATGAGTCGTCAAGTCCTCTTTGCGATAAAGAGATGACGAAGATATCGAGGCAGAGCTCTCCAGCCAAGGCAGCGATGAAAGACGTCTTTCCAGAACCCGGTGCACCATACTACAGTAAACATTTTAGGCAAACACTTTGTGATCAACAGGATTGGAACATACCAGAAGGTACCCGCGACGGAAAGGAATTCCTCGCTCTGTATACCATTTCTTACTCTCCAAAAAGCTTCGTGCGTTGTTCAGCAAGAAAGACTTCAAGCCCGGTTCGAGAATTATAGAGTCCAGGCTGCGTTTAGGGCCGCTAGATACCAGCACCCAGGAATGGTAGTCCGAGTGAATAGAGCCAGTCGCATACACGTCAGTCCGGGCGGCGCGTAGAGCTTGATACTCTTTCCTGGCTTCACGAAGGAGGTCTTTGAGTATGTCGTGGTTCCGAGACAGGATGCTGTGCATACGAATAAGATATCATCCCATGTCAAACGGTTAAGGTGGCGCACCTGATTTTAATCGACTCCCCACCACGGACAATAGAATAGTGTCCCTCAGAGCTTGGCTTGAAGCGTTCGACGGAGATATAGTGTCCCTTGAACCAGGTGGAGTACGTTGTGGGAGAACTAGAATATGGCGTTTTGTCGATGACGGTTGGAAGATAAGTCAGGTCTCGAAGCTCTTGGTCGTCGTCCGGGTTGTCGGGACCTAGGGAGCCCCATTCTATGCCGAGAGGCTGAGTACCAATCTGAATATCACGCGAGTTCGCTGAGGCAGACGATTTAGTACTAAAGCTGATGACTGTGGCGAAAAACTTACACCACATTGGCTGTTTGGAAAGCCAGATGAGCATCCATTCTACAGAGGCGATGAGTATGTTTCTGGGAAGACAACTGGGCGCTCACGGTAGCAAGGTTCCTGCTCGTCGAACGTTACACGAATGAAAAGCCTGTTGTACAGCTCGGTGGACCAGCGAAAAGACGCGCGGCGGAAGATCTCCAAGAGAAATCCGAAGATCATGAAGATGATGCCTTCTCGAAAAGCTGTGAATGAGGACAGGAGACGGAGAAGAGACGAGATCTCATAAGGCAGTTCCATGCCACCACCAAACGTACTGGTGGCGCTCGCGCTCATCGTTGCGGTGACTGTAGCCACGTTCGCAGTGGTGGTAGGCTCGACACTAGATGTCATGAGGGATAGCATTGGCTGCTGGACCATATCCATGATGAGATGAGTGGTGGTTGAAGGCAAGAAAGTCGGAGTTGAGAAAAAGTGAATATGAGGCTCCTGGAAAATCCCGATTCCTTTATAGTCGATGGCCATAACCGAGTTACATGTGCCTTTGTAGTGTCTGTTGTACACGCACACAGTTGCATAGCAATCACAACAAGGTTGCTGTTGTGAAGAAAGGCTTTTGTTCCATAATGGCGACAATGGTTACTTGGAATCGACTCGAAGGTGCCACGGGAATACGTGGTCATTCAGCCTCGGTCGTTACAAAAGGTGACGGATGGGAATGAGGCGCAGTGACGAGACCTTTCCTGCGAAGAACTGCCAAGTAAGCGGACTAATACCCTGGCCAGTACATTGACTCTTGTTCGCTGTAATGACAGTACTTACCTGATCAGTGTCCAATTCTCAATCAAGTGCCCACACTTCTCCTTTGCTTTTAAGCTGAGTCGTCGCGTCTGATTCTCGTTCTACTTATAAAGAGATCATTAGAGGCGTCAATGTCCACCCGTCGATCCGCCTAGTTCGACTCCAGGCTACTCTGAAGAAGTAGGCAGTGTTTATTCAGAGGTTAGTAATGCATTGAGAAGGTAGGAGGGCCGAGACTTATACAGGATTAAGTCTCAGCAATTTGATGCTGAGAGCCGGACGAGCGTGGTCGGACCGTGGCGGGCTGCCGGTTTTGCCGACATCAGACCGGGCGCAGACGCGCAAATCGCGCTTGTCTTCAATCCTCCATCATATCCAAATGGAAGTTAGTTTCCTTCCTAGCACGTGGCGGGGTTCATCTGAATCTTTTCCACGAACCAAATCCTCATGCATTCTTTCATCATCCAGACTTGGGTTCGAAGGCTTCATGCTCATGGCCGAATTGGCCACTGCGTGAAAGTTGGCGTATAAACGTGTCTCTATTGCAAACAGTCACTTATTTCAACAAGCCAGACGATTGAAGGTTTGTTGTACTTTCCTGCAAACTTTGAAGACCTGTATTATATTTTTGTTAGGCTTTTGGAAGAACAAAGGATGGCATCCGTCCTTCTCTGTCGACAAACAACCCAATCTGACTGGAATCCGCACCTTCAAGAGTTCAGAGAGTGGATGCCTCTCCGACAGCTTGACAGCTTCGCCGATCACAGTCTCGGCTCTGATGATGACGACGACAGACCGCCTCAGATTGTCCGTGAACGGCTTGGGGCTTTTGTCAGCAGAATAGAACAGAATCTACGCCTCCTCCACCCTCTGAACCTATTCCATCTACATTTCAGCCGTTCCCGAAAAGCAACAAGAAACGCAAACGGCAGCGCATCAAGAAACCTGCAGATGACGAACCTAACGGCAGACAAATGTATGTATGCCGAACTGCTGGAGATGAACCCAGACGACCCATGGTCTTCGTGGGATGGACTACCCGACGATATCGAAACGGGGTGGGTCGCTGTAGCGCCAGTATCCGTCGGAAAACGATGTCTCGGCCATCGTACATTAAAGTTGAGGATGAGTTGAGTCCCCGTCGCGTATTATTAGGTTCAAATACCCAAGCAATTGCAGCACCAAACACAACACTACGGTCAAGGGCCCTCAGAAAGCCCCTCATGGGCCGCTTTCCCTCAACCCCAAGCTCAACCCTTCCCCCAGACACGGTCCTCGACTGTGATCTTGATGTCAATTGGCGGGATTCTGCACGTCTTGGATGTCATCAAATGGAAAGGACAGGACATCTGCGATTGCGAGACAGCCTTTAGGTCACTCTGCCTATCATCTCTTTCGAAAGTTTGTCTTACTAATGCTGATGCTCCTTGTAACAGATTCTGGTAGCGAGATACACGTCTCGCAGAATTGCCACAATCTCCCCCTGCCACCACGTCCTCTACGAAAGGCTTGACACAGGTGGCATTCTGGTGGAAAGTTTTAAAACTTTCCGGACTGGAAAGTTTCAAGGCAAGTGTTTCAGGTATGCCCCGGTCTCTTTGTGTTCTATGTTGTTTGAGGGGAAAATATTTCATTTTGAAAACCGAACTTAGGTAGTTTGTAACCCAATCATAATTTTTGAATTGGAATAAGTACATGAACTTAAGTTTAATTATGCATTCCTAAGTCATTTAAGTGCTCCGGCACGGGACGGCATCACACGCGTAGACAGCATGGATGTCATGCGACTTTCATTGTACTTTCCAGTCCGGAAAGTTTTGAAACTTTCTACGGGAATGCCACCTGTGTGATTGCCTCTGACATCCCTCTTCCTCTTCGCAGTACCGTTTCAGTTATCCTACTCTGATGCTCCCTATTCCCTACCACTCCGATGCTTCCTTGCCGAGTCTGCTTTCGGGTATAGTTCCTCTCGCCAGATCTTGGCGGTCCATTTCAATTGACGTTCCTGTTATCGATGGTGGCATGGACTTGGACATGGCTGGAGTTCGCGCACATATCACCAGATGGGCTACTCTTGTACGTCGCGGAAGCAAGCTATGAATCGGGGATGAGTCCGCTCAGTAGTTGGGTTCCCATATCATATGGGGACTCCAAGACTATGGACAGTGCATCCAAAGCGCCTTTGGAAAAGTGAGCGCATCCCTTTTGAGTTCATGACACACGCTAATGATTCGTGCAGACTTGTTCAGCGACGCTTAAGTCAAATACTTCAAACCACGGAGGATGATGATAGGATGGATTTATAAGCACAGAAAACCCTCTTCGTCGTAATACTAATCATACATTCATATGGTCCATTTAGCCGTAATCCTTAATGCATGGAGAAACGTTTCTGGATGAGACGTTAGTGAAACTGTCCATGCAGCGGGAGGAGGCAATACCCGCAAACTCTGTCCGCGAATCTGAAGAGCTGGTACAATCAAGAAAAAGAGACCTGTAACGATACTGTCGATGGCGGTCAACATCGGGACTTCGAATGTGCAGCATAACTCTACTCACGCAGCTTCGCATCCAAAGGTTTGCAGGGCACCGTTTTTCTTCGCCCATGGTACTTGGAAGTACGCAACAGCGAATCCACCCAATGTACGTGCCAGGTTAACTAAAGCACTAATTTCTCCCTAACAGTCTCTCAGATCAACGGTGGCTTCAGGAGTTGTGATGAACTGACCTGGTGCTTCGGGAAACAATCATTACAGTACGCATCTTGGAACGGCATGTTAGTTTCCACAGGAGGTCCTTGTGTTTGCCAAAATCACTTACATACGGCAACGGTATTGATCATGGTAGCAAGTTCCGCGATTCCCCATCCCATGATGAGCGCGGCTGGACTCAGCTGCTTCTGAAGCGCAGCGCCAAGAGTAACGAAACCACAAACGTAGAGTGGCAGCGCAATATAACACGCCCTATTCAACGCAAATCAGATTCGTCCATCCACCAGGACTTTCGACTCACCACAATCGGCTCTCCGCTTCGAACACACCACTGTTCCGCCGGATACTCACGTTCATAATCCAGTCATTCGTGTATCTTCCCACCAGCTCTCCCAAAATCACAGCGACCTAGAAGGAAAATAGTTCAGAATGTACACTGTGAGAAACAATCTTCATGCAATCTCACGATCGGTGTCCCGTAAGCCCCTGCTATGGCAAATTGCGTGAATCCAAATCCGACTGGAGCTGGCTCTCCCAAAAACACCGGGTTCGTAACCTATGATTAGGAGAGGACAACATGTAAGGGCGCAGCAAAGAAGGCATTCAACTCGACACGCACATTAATACCGATACTAAAGCCAAAGAGAGCGCCCTGTTCCCAATGTTGAGAAAACGCTACACGAAAGAAAGGGATGAGAAAAGAATCACCTCAAAGATCAGAATACCCATGAGCTGCGGCCTCCACACGACATTCAACGGGGAGATAATAGACTCGATCCAGCTAATCCTGTACTTGGCCATCTTCACTCCAGTTATGCCAATCAAGCTCTCAATCCTGTACCGGAGACCCGTCGTCTGAGCCTCAGGAATCGGCTTAACCGTGCGATCGTACATCCTATTCAAGCACAGTCAACTAACAGATCTCCAAAGTTGGATGAGAAACCAACGTTTCGTTCATGAACAAGACGATTAAGACCAAGACCACTACGCCGTAGAGACATCCTATTCCATAGGCCCAGCGCCATGTAGTTCGCGCAACGAGGAACCCAAAGGCGAAAGGAGAAAGGAATGGGGATATGACGAACCCCATGGTCCATATGTTGAGCTAGCAGATTGGAAAATAATCAATGTGCTGGAATACAAAAAGTGCCGGCGGACAGAGACGCGCCTTTCGGGCTTGAAGATGGAAGGGAAAGAGGTCCGTTACTACATAGAGACCCTTGGACGATGTAAGCATACTAGGGCGAGTAATGAATGCCAACTTACCGTAACCTGTGGGGTGGTGCTACACGAAAAGGGATTGAGAACATGTCCACGGAAGCAGAATATAACTGTACCTGAAGAAGGCTGTCAAGCATCTCATAGCTACAAATCGATGAGAACTACATTTTGGCATCTAAATAAGAGGAAAACCTTACCGGCGAATGTCCTGAGATTAGGCGCGAACGTGCAGCCAACCAAGAATCCCAACGACAAGACCTGTAAAAGGTGGTTATTCTCTCTTCGCCTGAAATAGCATTCATTGCTTATTCACCTGGGACCAAAATAGTACCGGCAAGCGACCGTATCGACGAACAACCATGACGGCTGCCAACCCTCCCCATCCTAAACCCGGATCTGAGCTTCATACACGTACATACAGCAGAGAAAGCGTACCCAAGAGGAAGATATGCCAGCTAGCGCAACTGTTTAGATACTATCGACGAACACAATCAACGGCTGACTTGGACGTCAAGTTGTTGATTTCCCCGGTGGTCGTATTGAATTGCTTAGCCAGCGGAAACAACGATGCGATCCCTAACACACACAACAGTTAACAGCGGCGCGTCACAAAATGTGTCCGACAGACCAATGCCAGCGTCAAAGTCGGGCACGATAGCCGCGAGCGTCATGATCAAGAGATGAAGGTTCTTCTTCATGTTGCTCCAGTTTTGCGGGTCCTGCGGAGAGTCCGTGGGCTGGGGCCACAGCACCTTCTGGCCGTCCGGCGACAACTTGAGTTTCGACGCGACGGCCTCGCCGAATTCGATCTTGGCCTCTCTGCAAATGGCGCTCTGGCTTAACCGAAGAATGATATATACGGGGGGGATCAGACGTACTGAGGGTCGATGACCAAGCGCCCGGCATTCTTCTCGTGGAACGAGGCGAGGTCGATCTCCTCGGCGCTCGAATGGATGCTGAGACTGCGCGCGGAGCTGCTCGCGCGCTTCTCGACGTCGTTTGAACCACTAGAATGCTCTTTGGCGGAAGCCATGTGGTGGCCTTCCGGGGTTGCACTGGAGGCATTTTATACCACGCGGCAGGGGAGAGCCATGGGATCATTCTGTTGATTTTGGTGTTGGGTGGATGACTGCCGTTCTAAAAGAGGTCAGGTCCGCGGAAAGGCGTTCCTGCGATGGAAGCGTTGGACACGATCGATTCTATTGGTGTCCGCCATATCGGCATTGGAATGGCAGGATGGCGCGTCGAGGGAATCGCTATCTCAGACGACAATGCGGGAAAGATGATAGGTAGGTATGATGGTATTGGGAAACCACGAGACTACGCGCCTGAAGGCGCAGACAAACAGAGACAAACAAGCAATCTATCTCTGGACACCCTACTGCAGCATGCCCCATTATTAGAAGTTGTTGCGCGAAGAAAGGCCTGAGACGTTTAAGTACCGGCGGATTACACGCGCATAGGGGAAGACACCTTGTATAAGTCTACTACTCTGCAGCTCAAACGTTGGCTTTTAGCGTTTCTGCACCTTGCGTCTGCTAACAATCTAAACTAGATCCGTTCGACTAACGTCGAATCCTATATCATATTCACCTCTGCAGGTCTTACACTTTCCTTGCATCCAGTCACAACAGGGACTAGTACAAAGGCTCCTTTGTGGAAGGCTACATACTTGCATACCTAGTGGCTGCCGGCTATCTGTCTGTGTCGACAACGAATCATTTCCTTTCCGTGTGCCACCTGTCTTACCACATGCACTTCTATTCGAGTTCCCGAGCACCTGGTCTGTTCTAAACCGACGAACAAGTAAGTATTTGTAGGTACCGAGCGCGTCAATCCCGAGTACAAGTACGCTCCCCAGATCGCGTAGATGCTGAGGCTCTAGTACGCGCGGCGTGTAATGCTGGACAAGGTCGAAAAGCAAATCAGCTGCCTTTCGGGTCGGCGTGAGCCGGTAGGAGATATGGGTTGGGACTTACTGGTTGAAGTGCGGAAGCGTGGTCTGCAGATCCGCAAGGACAGCGCCAACGAGCTGCTGCTGCTAACATTGCGGCTTGAGATGCGACGCCATGGGTCGAAAAGAAGTTTTACCACGTTGGGATGAAAAGGAGTGCGATGCCAATGCCGATGAGAGCGTCGCTGTCAAATCCTAAATCAGTCTCTATACGCGAAGCGGTGGTGAATCTCAAACATGAAATCACGTCTTGCAGGGTAAATCTCTTGCCACTGTCCGCACCTGCTGATTTCTGATTCGCAGAATGGATATAAGTGCGGATATTTTACAAGCATGAAGACTGGTACCTTGCCGTGTACACAGACGCTGTAGATTTGTGGCGGTGAATCAAAAAGCTTGACCACCGAAATTAGGTGCCTAATGTCGGCAGTCAAGCTCGCCAAATCACCACGCCTACCTATCAACTCTTCTTCGACTTATGTACTCGCCTGGTTTCTGTTTCGACGCCTCGAGCCGGAGGCTTATTGTCTTCGAACAATTGTCTCTGAACGGTGTTATCAATTAACCCGCGCGTGTTTCCCTGGGTTCTATTGTTCTGTACGGTACTGACAGACGGCCTGAGAAACTGGCTGGGTACGTGGTGAATAGGTACGTTCAACTCTGCCACGATGTTGCAGATTCGTTTGAACGAATCTAACAGAGATTCCCTCCCAATTGTCTCGTGGCGGCCGTCAGAAGAGGATGGGTTTCAACAGGTGTTGATGGCCTTAACGTAACATCAGGCCAGCCGTTAAGTTCCCGAGGTCCTCTCTCTCTAATCAATGGTGGCGCAACCTCGAGTACGCTTAACAGTGCGGAAACATTGGACGCCGTTTCTGATTCCGAATCTTTCTCTCATGATCTAATAACGACTCAAGGCAGCATAAGCTACGGTGTTATTTCCCCCCAGTATTGCACATGTATTGACATTCTGAATTTTGGATAGCATTCGTCTCTTTCTAAGCGCTCTCATATCCCCGACATGGCTTCGTTCAACGGCTGTTGACGTGTGAGTGTCTTGAACGAGTTGTGAGAGCAGTGCTTCTTTTAAATTAAAGCAGTTGAAGTAAAGCCTCCAACAGCTCATCGTCGTCGAAGTCCTTTCTGAATTGTCTAATATTTCAAAGCAGTTAGTTACAGTTCTACTGGATGTTGGAAGACTTACTCGAATAAAGTATCCTCCGTTTCCGGAGAAGTATCAGGCGGTGTCTGGACGGCAGGTTGGGAAGAATCCAGGGTGGTCCAATCAGAAGGTGTTCTGCGTAGCGCGTTAGATACTAGCATATCATTGCTGCGTGCAAATTTTACCTGCACCCATCGAGAGGAGAGTCGATGTGATCAACATCTTCATCGAGATTCTCCAGAGATTCGTTATAGTCATGCCATGAGGTCCCGACATGGAGTCTGTCGCGCCATTCGCTGATGAACTCTTTTCCTAGGGCAGAGCCAGGCGGAGAACCAGAGGTCGCGTAAACAGACGCGTTATCGGAGTAGGAGCACAACGAGCCAGAAACGTCCTGTCAAACACATAAACAACCGTCTCTGGTGAATATTGACACCCTTACCTCGACATGATGCCTCACGCTGTAATTTGAATCCCTCGCAGACCGTTTTTTCTTGCGAACCACTTTTCTCAGTTTGAGCTTGATTGGAAGCATTATCCACGAAACGTCTTTGTACGCGTTTATGCTCTCGTAGTACTCTAGATTCTTCTGTCGCGCACTACGATGATCATGTTGAGATATTTGTGCAGCTGGATACTAGGAAAACTCACTCGTGCCACATTACCCTAAAGGACTCTTCATCGTCCTCTGTCACTGTCCCGTTCTCCAACGAGACTCTAAAGCGACTTGCGCTCCCATCGAGACTGGCGAGTTCTGCTCGGTGAGAGCACTCGTGTCGGCCAGAGAAACCAGAAGAGCGGGCGTAGGCTGTAGCAGCAAGAGCAGCACCAGCCCCGAAGAGACTGCCAGCCAGCTCAGCCATAACGATTCAAAGCGGACAGAGTGAACGTCAATCACCAAGTACAAGGCTATGCGTAACGTAACGATATGGCGGTAAATCTCCATCATGTCGCTGACAGATTGATGGGAGCTCTAGATGAGATGGGTCGCTGACTGCTGAGATGAGATACACAGCATTTTGGCATATCGTGCGATAGTCCTAGTCTGAAAGTTTGAAGAGAACAAGGAACCCAGAAGCAGTTGAAAGCGGTGTCGTGGTCTCCGGTTCGGGTTATAGGTAACCGGTTTGGTCGTGTTATGTACCACGCGATTTCTTTGCTTTCTACCTCCATGTCACTCTGGAATACATCCACGATTCATTTATCAAACATCTGTGCATTGCCCAATTCGACTCGATTGTTCTTCCTCTACAACGCTACGATCCGTTCTAGATTGTTTGCGCGCCACGTTCCCCACCTGAAATCCTTCGTATTGCCTAGTCACTCGTTTCGCATCACGCTGGCAGAATCTGATGGAACACGTTTCATTCTATGGGCTCCTAGTCAAATGGCGCCTCCCGCTGAATGCCGCTGGGAACTTTTTGCCGGATGGCATTTACAGAGCAGAGCAAGTTTTCCGAGGAACTACTTGTTCGGAGTTATACCGCTCCATTTGACGGTCAAGGTATGAAAAACTCACCAAGTAGTCAGACTTACGGCCATTCCTGCGGGCGACTGAAAATTGACTCTTCTTGCTGACAGAGTATATTCCAAGTAGGTACCTGGTACGCCATTTGAAGCGTCAGCTCGTTCGATACCTGAATACCGATTTACCATGATCTACCGAACCTACTGCCAGCGAACGTGCTACCCTTCGTATACATCTTTCGTGGGAGAAGATCATTTGACAGTCATCGCGATTCGCCACACTAAACCGACTAGGAACGCGAACATATGATTACTTGAACGTGCATCATGAAGACGTTACGTGGAACCAAGTCGTTGACGAATTCCGTTACGTTTTCATTTGGTCAACCTGCTGTTCCACCAGTTGGCTCGGACGCTCGCGCTTTCATACATGAGGACATCAGGCAAGTAATCCGACCAGTGCCTCGCAATGGTCTCGTGGTTCGCTCACTGACGAGTTTCCCAGTGCTGATCCTTCGCGTCGCATCACCTTGAGGACAATATGTAAAGTATATTGGGCTTCTGACATCCTTTGGTCACCTTACCATCACCTGATATGCTGGCATATGGTTCTCGACCTGGAAGCAGAGTAAGAAGGGATCCATATAAGGGAGCAAGCATCGCGGTCTCCTTTTGTCGACCTCAGGCCTGACTCAACCCAGTATGCGCTTCTCCACTCTGCTCGTACAACTCGCGGCGTCGCTTTTGTTCGTCACGGCGGCGCCAGCGCCCGAGAACGATGCACGGGATACTGATCTGGCTGGACTGTCCATCGGCGACATCATCAACGCGTTGGGTATCGGTCTAGTGTCGAGTATAGCGGTCAATATCACGGTCAGTTCTTTGATTTGAGAAGTATTTAGTTAGAACTGACAAACCGTGCAGCTCGATACCCTCATTACCAACCTTGTCAAGTGAGTCACCTCACCAGACTGAAACGCATTGACATCCAACACATTTTTTGCAGTATCGAGTTCGACGGTTAGCCCATGTCATTGCTACTCCCATTATACGTCCGCTCATTCGAACATCGACTGGCCCAGTTGTCAACCCGCTTCCAATTGAGCTCACCCTTGATCGCGTGGTCAGCGATGCTGGTATCAACTCTACCGTGTACGCGTCTTTCGACCACACATTCCCTGAACCTGTCGTTGTTCCCATCTTTGGAACGGCCAAATCCGGCGTCATCCAAAACGTACTTTTGACGCAAGGAGCTATCGCCTCGCTCGATATCATCCCCCTCGGATATTTGGATCTCATTGACACTGAAGCCGATGTCCGGTAAGCTACAGTTGTCTGCTCTTCTGGAGTCGCATTCGATTGATGTAACGGTCTGCAGTGCTGCGACCATCTTCGGCCAGCTAGGAATACCTATCAACATCACAGGGTTAAAGCAAGAGAAGGTGCCAACAGTGTATGTCCTGGAGCTGAAGTTGTAATCTTTGTCTAAATCGTTCTTACAGGTATACTCTCCAAATCTAAATATCACTTTGAAGGCCTTGTTGGAATGATTATATGAAAAGTGTTATTTTGTGTCAATCCGCATGCTTCCAAATGAATGTCATTCTTTGATTGAAAGTAAATGTGATCCTGGTTTCTATCTTGTACAACCGGGAGCGCATCATGTTCTAAAACACAAGGAAATTTTACAATTCTCGACACCTACTGCTGCTTCGTACAACCTGGACGTGTCGGTGGCGCCGTCGAAGCGAGACACGCAAGCCAACTACAAGCTGAGCTCTGCCCACAAGGCAGATATTGAGGCAAATTTCTATTCCACCCTCGCAAACACTAAAATGATGCCTTGCAGCAATAAGACTACTTTCCGCCAAACGTCGCACGCTATCAAACATCCATAATCAGCATGGAATTCGGATATAGGAAAACACATACAAGTTGTAGAATACTCGTTCGCTCTGTGGGAGGCATCGCGTTTATCTGATCTGGTGTCATTGCCAGCACCGCAAGGATCATGGTCTATTCTCAATTGGTCAGTCATGTAAGGTATGGGCTGGAAAATCGTACCCTCTGCTCTTCTGGGAGAGCCGCGAGCACGGGGTTCATCGCCACTGGTGGTGTAGGGTAATTTGGTTGGGGTTGAGGAGGGTAGGCTTGTCGAGGCGGATAGGCCTGGTAGGCCTGTTGGGGCTGAGGCTGGTGATATGGAGTGACTGGTGGTGCAGGCGGTGCTGGGGCTGCTTGCGGCTGCTGCTGGGCGCCGTATTCCGCGAGGGTTCTCTAGATAATATAGATTGGAGGTGTGAAAATAAGTAAAAATTGGAACGAACCTGGAACACGTCAATATCCACCGCGTTCATCTCTACTAGGAGCTTGATTAATCCATACGCAATTTGCGGCTGAGCGTTAAGGATCGACTTTGCAGCGGCCGGGGTTGTTTTCTGCCTGAAGCTGTCAAATATGTCGGTTCGCAACAACTAGAGAAGGAAATAACCTTCAACTGGATGAGTAGATCCAGAAATTGGTCCGTCTGTGGTCCCGCCATGGTGGCGAATGGCAAGTTGTCCTACGGGCCGGATGCCGTGGCATGTCTCCTTTTTCGGACACTTCCATCTCTCTCCATTCACGCTTGTCCCTTGTGCTTGAAGCGGGTACTGCAGCTCCCCAAGGATTTTGTCTAATGTGGCATAAACGTGTGCCGAAATGATATCTGCTTGGCGGTAAATGTTATGTTATATAACACCATACATTACCTCTGACAGTTTTTCTCCTAGTGGGATGTTGGAAGCTGTCAATGCTTCTTTATCTCAGACGCTTCAATCACCAGGTCAAGAATGGCTCAGAATCTGTGAATTACAATCCTTGAATTGCTTTTCCTTGCCCTCTCCGAATGATGACCTGAAAACGTTCGCAACACCTCGTCAGATTCTGGCGTCACTATATCGTCTTTGCCCCGGGCCTTCTGTTGCAAAACTCCGCTCCAATTAACCGAGTCCTGACCCGGTTTGTTCCCACCTCTTCGAATCCCACGAACGTCAGTAGCGCATGCTGGGCGTACGGCAAGGGATTGCTCCGAATAACGAACACACGAAACTATCACTTCTTATGCAAACCCTTGGATATATTCGGCATGGAGGGATTCGGCCATAGTGTTCTAGATGTCGCCGCCCAGCGTTAGTCTTTCGCATCTTCCTTACCGAACATCCAAGGCGCGGAGCTACCCCGCCGGTGGTTTATATAAATTTGGATCCTCCAGGAATTCTGCCTTCTTCCAGATCCATCACTCAGGCGGTCAGCTCACTGTGGGTGGGCTGGGATACCTTCCACGAGTGATCTTGGCAGTCTGCCCTATTCCAGAGCAGTGCCACATCACGGAGCCGAATCTTATCTGCAGTCCTTAGCTCCGACATCTAAATTGTCTTCCGTATGATTAACGCTGTTCGCATGCAGTACTTACTACTAATAGTGACCGATAGACGTGGACATCACGATGTCGACGTGGCAACCATTCGACTTCTGAACACTGCCATCGGAAGTCCGACGTTCGTAAACAAGTCGGGAATGTAAGTCTGCCGACTTGCTTCGCATTAGATTCCTGATTACCGGAGCTTTCATGACAGGTCCGTTACGAAGACTTTCCGGAAGCCCAATGTCTTCGCTACCTCGTCAGTTTCGAAAATGCCATAACGTTCATTACTGCGAACGGAAGCCGATAACATACGTTGAAATCAGTATCTTGGAGTTCTATCTAGGGTACGGTCTTGTTCTTGTTGTTGTTTCCTCAGGCTCTTGTGCCAGAGGTTGATTGCCTTCAACATCTACCGTCCTCGTTTTTACAGGCCGTCGGGAACACCCGTCTTGTCTCGATCTAGATGTCCTTAGTCCATCTCTCCTGGGTCGGCGATAGAGAGAAGGTACAATTAGATAGTCTTCATCGACTGTTGGGATCCAGTCATTCTTCCCTTCCATGAAAGGACACGGGGACGAAAGACGATCCCCCATACCCCTGTCTTGATCGGATACATGCATTTGTTGCGGATTCCTTTTCGGGGTAACTCGTTCGGGGAAAGTCCCGACTTCGCACTGGCTGCTACTGGCCAACATCTCGCGTCTTCTGAAATAACTTGCGGCATCATGGAGTTGTGGTGTTTCATGTATCAGCGAATGCACTGACGATTCCGAGTTCATTCCGTCTTGATGGGCTTGCATTGCACTCTGTAGTGCATAGTGGTATTGCCGGAGCTCGCCTATACAAAAACGCGGTCTGGATGCAACCGGCATCACGTCAATGACTTCATTGCCCGACCTGGGACCATGCGTTCGAAGGGTTGCACCGCAATGGAGATCATTCGTCATAATTTGATGGACGCGTACTGACGTCACGCGCCTTGAGGCTCTCGAGGCGATGCGAGTGCCTTTCTCGAAAATATACGCCTGCAGGTGTAAATAGCAACGCGGATCAGGACTCGCACAGCATCCTTCAATCAGTGAGAGATTTGAATGGTCGGAGGGTGAGTGTCGTGGGATTGGCGAGAGTACAGGTACTGGAATTGAGATCCGTCAATTCCGCAACCCAATCTAATCAGCTTCCATCCCTCCGAGAACGTTTTGATGCACCCCCATGATGTACCTTGCTACTCAACGCCTCTGGTGCGATGCTGAACATGCGAACATGAGAAAATCCGTACATGAGTAAATCCGTACGTGTTCGCCAACGTGTCATGTCTGCTGACCATATCAATCGCCTTTCGAGAACGAATAGCGATTGTGGATGTGCGATATTGTCTTCCTCAGTATGTATTCTACGCGCCGACGGGAATAGGTTGGTAGTCCTGGTATATGTACACGTTGAAACTCAAATCCCATGAGCCACTTCGGTGTTATTTACCTCAAGGAACGCTTGGCCAGGTACGTTCACACGCATATGAAGAAGAACTGCTTAAACTTTATCATTCATTCAAACCGGAGGTTGGATGTCGGGAAGGCGATCATTCGAGGTCGAAAGTTCATAGACCGTTTAGAACGCGGAGTAATGATTTTAATGTTAACAAAGTATTTAGAAACTAGAAAAGCAGTTCGGCAATGTGTTTCGCACCTTGCATCGAGGCTGAGAAGAAATCATTGTTGCGGAAAGCTCTTCCATGTTCTTGCCTGGGAGCGCAAACGCTGGAAGTTAATGTCCGATATGACGTCAGTTATCGGGGCTATGCCCGGAAAAAGCAAAAAACGACGAGGGCGGGTGCTGTGCATTTTGATGATCATCACAGCCACCCGTATGACGACAGCACTGTCCTTCTAAAATATCCGTCCTGTACTTAAGGAAGACCATTGACTGATGCCGACTCATACTTCATCATACGCAGTCTGCTTCGCACCCGAGGTGACATGAGCTACAGAAACACTCCTGGTGACTCCTCCGGCGCATACAACATGAGTAATCCCGCATATCCCCCTCCTTATTCCTATCCTGTCGACCCCGCCGCCGCCTACTACCAGCAGTCGGTGCTCATGAACAATGGGAGCGTCTCACCAGAAGGAAACTATGCGACTTCATATCCCAATCCCGCCACTCCTCGCGCCTTGACTGGTCCTGTTCGCACACGTCGATCCCCCGAAGTTGGCATGGATGATCCTACCCAGCCGCGTCGATATGTTACGGCATCCACCACATCGCGCAAAGAAGTTCCCGGCTACTTCAGTCGCCGCCAGCCGCAGACTCGGGCCCAGTCCATCCCGTCCGACGAAGAAGACGAGTTGATGGAAGAACCTCCTGCTGCTAACGCCACCGACCAGGAGAAGATCGAGTACAAGCGTCGCCAGAACACGCTCGCGGCGCGTCGTAGCCGTAGGCGCAAGATGCAGTACACTCAGAATTTGGCGGAGACGGTTGAGAGGCTGAAGATGGAGAAGGAGGTCTGGAAGACGCGTGCGCTTACTCTAAAGCAGCTCTTGCATAGTCACGGGGTCGCTTGCCCTGACTTTCCCGAGTGAATCACCACTCTTTCCCCGTCCTTCCCTCATCTCCTAATGCCCGTGCGCAAACTATTTAACACTGCGTGGGTGTTTCTTGCCATCTTGCACCATCGTTCGTGGTCCGCTGACGCCGTCTGAATACAGATTGCAGACGTCAGTCGAACAAACGCCATGCCATCCCATGTACCGGGACAGGCACGTTAAAGATGCATACGCGGGGTGCATACGCGGTCCGCGATGCACATGGACCGTGTCGTCTCCATGCGAAGTTGTTTATACTTCTTCACGAACTTGTACACTTTACCATCTGCATATCCTCCACACACATATGAACCATACGAACTACTACATACTACACATTGACATTTCTTAACTTATTCTTCTATGACGGTTTCTTTTGGGGGTTTACAAGAGCATCTTACAGGTTGCTACATAACAAAATTATATGTATTGTACAAGGGATAATGTTCTTTAGAAGCATCGCATATCATCTCACAATGAAATCAAACGTTGGAACTCTGAAGTGATGACCTTGTAGCGATATTTCTCTCTTCAATAGAGAGAGCACGTCCCAAATTGGTCCAGAGGATGGCAGATGGGAAGATAGAACTCATTCTCACATGTACAGAAGATTCCCTGAACCTCCATCGATAAGTCCCTCTTGCGGAGCCCGAAACAACAAAGAAACTAGGCCTAAATTAGAGGGTCAGAAGCCGCGATTCTGGATTGACCCACAGCTAACGCAGTTGGGGGCATAAGGGCAAACGACTGATACAAGTAGTAAACGTTCAAAATTAGACGCGTACCACCGATATCGGCAGACGCCAGATAAGAGCACAAGACGGAAACCGCCACGCGTCAGCTGCAGACCGCCACCGGGAAGCGGTTTGGACGTTAAAATGATCGCCCTCTACAGCGCCTGCAGAAGTACTCAGAGCTCAGTAAGATGAGGTGGCCTGGTGGCGAAGTGTGTACATCTAATGCATGTGGGTATTGTCCAGGACATAGAGTGGGGGACCTGCCATATAGCCTGCCGCAATTCGTCCGAGAAAGCGACCCTGACTTTCGCGTCGACCAAAACGGGCAGGTCTCTTCTTACGCGCCGATTCAAACCGCTTCCATATAAATTAAAACTATCCCGGCATAATGCTCCTGTCTAGGACCTTCCTTTCTGGCGCTCGCCATTTCCACCCCGGCGTCAACTCGTTCACATCTGCGTTGACTGCGAAAATGTCTACTGCTCGCGTCGTACCCCACAACCTCTCGAGCTCGTCAGAACTCTGGGAGAGCGTCCCGTCTGGCGAAAAGCCTGCCAAGGTTGGGACTACTAGGATATTCTACAAGACTGCACCAGACGAACTGACTGCGCTGTCCTCCCTGGGGGAAGGATTCGAAAACAAAAATGGCAATGCGAAGAAGGAGCTGGTCCGGAAAGCTGTTGGGGGCGCCGTCAAGGCTATCAAAGACCTTGATGGTGTCAAGGCAGTCAAGGTCGACGCTACATACGACGCCCACGCCTCTGGTATGTGTTCTCCTCTTACATACCGCTCCTTCTCATTATTTTATGTAGCTGTTGCGGCGCATCTTGCTGCGTATTCTTTCACATTGAAGACATCACCGCCTTCCCGATTCAATCCCAATTTGAAGGAGCCCATTCCGGAGAAGTTCACCATTACTCCGGAGCAAACTTCCAAGGAATGGGATGAAGGTGTCATCTGCGCTGAAGCCCAAAACTTTGCTCGCACGGTACGTACTAACCGTAACGCAGGCACCGTGCATTGACGAAAGTGTGATAGCTCATGGAACTCCCTGCAAACATGATGACTCCGACAATCTTTACTGAGCGCGCCAAAGCTGCCTTTGCGGGTCTGGATAATGTTGAAATTATCGTTCGTGACGAGGGTGAGACCGTAATCAAACGTTATAACTTCCTTTGACATCGGCATAGCGTGGGCGGAGAAGAAGGGAATGAATAGCTTCTTGTCTGTCACTCATGGCACATCGGAGCCTGCCAAGTTCCTGGAAATGTACGTCGCGCCACGCTGTCACCTTCTTAATTAGGCGCTGATTATGTCGCTAGCCATTACAAGGGCGCTCCGTCTAAGGATGCTCAACCACTTGCATTCGTAGGAAAGGGTATTACGTTCGACACTGGAGGAATCAGTCTGAAGCCTGGAGCCAATATGAAACTCATGCGTGGAGACATGGGTACGATCTCTTTTCACGGAACCATCTTGTTACTAAACTTGAATAAGGTGGTGCTGCAACAGTTGTTGCGTCGACGCTCGCAATTGCCAAGTTAAAGCTGCCCGTCAATTTGGTGACTGTAACGCCTTTGACGGAGAACATGCCAGGTGTAAGCGCAAATTTTCTTAACATTCATCGATTTTAATCATCCAAATAGCCGAGCGCCACCAAGCCTGGTGATATCGTCTATGCCATGAACGGCAAGTCTATTGAAATCGACAACACCGATGCGGAAGGCCGTCTAGTCCTCGCCGACGCCATATACTACGCGTCTACCGAATACAAACCCCACACGCTCATCGACGTCGCCACCCTCACCGGCGCTATAGTCGTCGCCATTGGCGAACATTATTCTGGCGTTTTCACCAACTCGACGGAGCTCTGGGACGCCCTCAGCACGGCGGGAGAGACTGAATACGACCGGTTCTGGAGAATGCCGCTCGATGAGGATTATGGTCCGCAGATATATGGATCGAATGCTGATTTGATGAATGTCAGTTTCTTTCTTCCATGGTGGTTTTGGACTAACGAATTGTGTAGGTTGGAGGAACCCCCGCAGGCAGCGCGACCGCCGCGCTCTTCCTCAAGCACTTTGTCGACGGTGTTGACGGAGATGTGCCAAAAGTCAAGTGGGCCCACGTAGACATCGCGGGTTCGATGGAAGTAACTAGGCCCACGCCCTATATGGAGAAGGGCATGTCCGGGCGTCCAGTCCGGGCGTTTGTCGAGTATGTGAGGAATCTAAAGGCGTAAAAATGTACAGTCTGCATAGAAAAACTCCATTTATTCGTTTCACGAGATTCATGGGCTACATCAGAAAGCACGGTGATATTTATGAGCATAGAGTAAGAAGTTGTTCGGGAACATCGAAGGCATAATTGAGGATACATCGCCCGCTTTTAAGTAGAGGAGAAAACGTTCACAAAGTTTAATCAACCCAGGTCGGCTCAACGTCCCACTGGGGCCGCGGCTTATAATTCAACCCTTCCGCCTCCATACGCAACTTGACGGACCTATGTACCTTTATCCCGCCATGATGCTGGCGGGGAATGTAGCGCGGACGACCATGGTTGACTCTGCATAGATATCATCATGTCAGACATACCCCAAGCGGATATTCAACGCGAACACCTACGTTATCGCCTTTGACCACGAGTTGTCCGGATTCTGGAACCTGAGCTTGGCCGGGATCCACTCGAGGATCCACCATATCTTGGAAATCTCGAGCTGGTCGTATATCGGGCACACCGCGTCCATGATGTCCTCGTCCTCTTCAGTGGGATGAGCATCAGGCGTGGGGCAGGTGACGGGCGGCGGGCGCGGTTTGACTTCGGGGTAGAGCGTCGTGGGGTCCAAACCCAAGTTCTTGAGCAGCTCCGCGTGGAACAAAATGCCCGTCTTGAGCAGGAAACATTGACGGATCATCCATCGAAGGGGGATGCGCGCGAGGTTGTTGCGGACTTCATTGGCTACCGATCCGCCGCCGACATCTGTTCATAGAAAGAAGGTCAGTCAATGTACAGTAGACGACCTAAAGACGGCACTGACCGCAATGACACCCGGCGAACCACACTTCCTCGATATCCGTTTCCTCGTTCTCGTGCGGGTGGTCCTGGGTATGGGCAGCCTCGAATGCTCTCTCGTACTCGACTAGGGTCTTCTCGTTGGGGTGCTTCGATCTCCTCTGTCTCGCAGAAGGCATTTCACCCGGCTTGACGCCCTTGTCGAGCACATGGCGGTGCCAAAACGAGGGGATGAAGCGGACGCGGTGTTCGTCCAGCGCGAGGGCATGCCGGAAATGCCGCACGTGTGTGTTGGAGGCGGTGAACGGGAGACGCCGCGGGAAGACGCCTACAGAGCCGACTGTGTCCCTGTCGTGGGTGTAAGTCGGCTTCCAGTAGATTGAGAAAGAGATAAGAATTACCACACGCCAAGGAACTCGATATCTACGTCGATGGAAAAGGCCTTCTTGAACGCGGCACTTTGCGCCCATCCAATCTCATCCTCGCGGGAGTACATCTTGTACGCGAAAGGAACCTGCTGATGGTTGCATCGAGGCAAGAGTCCGACCTACACACGGTGAGGTTAAGAGATGGCTCTTTGTCATTGAGGCCTAAATTTACCTTGTGGATCCTATACAAGGCGTAAAAGAGCTGGTGTTAGTACGGACGCGAACTTGACAAAGGCGGATACTGACATTCCCGCCAATGCACGAGCCGTCTGCGGACATTCAGTACATGAATAATGTTGGTCATAAGACTCTTACATATGCGCCCCGTGAAAAACTGCGGCGATTGTTAGCTGTTGACGTTGTTCGCTTCGATGAGGAGGACTCACCCGAAAATGCAGATCTTGTCCCCGGCTTCGTCTAGCGAAAAGTGAGTTCGACGTGAATGACTAACGAATAGTGGGAGACGTACAGTTCTGCATAATAAACTCGTAGCCACCTAATATGAAGAGCTCAGTAGGAGGAGTATCAAAGTCTTTCGAGACGTACCCATGACATGGGCATTGAGATGCACACCAACCATGGCGTCGATGATCCTGTTGATGCGGGCAGTCATGGGAGATGCGATTTGGGGAACGGAATAGGTGCCTATGCCAGCCTGGAAGAAAATGTCGGTGGTGTTGAACGACGATAAGGACCACCATACCTGATAATACACAAGCTGCTTGGTGCAATCATCCTTTTTGAGTGTGGCGAAGAAGTTGACGACGTTTGAATTCTATGAGCACTAGTGAGATGGTTCAAAGACTTGGAGGACAAGCTTTATCGCACGTCGCTGTCGAACTGGTCGCCTAGTGAAAATGGTTAGGACGTCGTTTAGTGAGCAACTGCCTATCAGTACCTGTCCCATCGAAGCATAATACCATGGTGCGATTGGCATGTTGAGGCGGTATGATCTCGTCAAGCTTTGAAGGAAAGTATTCCGTCGTGGGCGAGGATGTCGTCTCAAAGCCGGGATACTTGTCGGTACTGTCGTTGGACGCGGACGAAGAGGCAGCCATAGTGAACGGAAGAAAAGCGAGTAGCGGAGAACTTCCAAGTATATATACCTCCCAGGGCCGATGTTTACCTCAACTTCGACCTTCATTAAACCTTATGTTTGTTTGCGATTAGCTCGGCGGAATCGTTCTCGCTGTCAGAAGCATGATCGGAAAAAAAACACAAGACCCAAGTATAACATTCAAGTCGTCAACAAACAGTGGAGTGGAAGACCGGCGCAGTATCGACCGGATACATGAGTCCTTTTTGAGCGGGTCAACCTCAGGCCTAACAATCTATGCCAAGACTCAGTCTTCGAGAAAATGAGACAAGTGGTCGCTTACCTGTAAGAAATCGAATCGAATCCCCCATAGACAGCACGAAGAGAGATGACTGTCAAGTAAACGCCGCCGCTCAACTAGGCCCCAATTGTCCTTCGCGGCGGGAAGTGGGTCGTGATCTTTCGTGATCTACCCTTCTCAGATGAGCATCTAAGTGTCAGTGTCACATACAACAAATTGCAAAACGGTAGGCGGCAATAGACCTCGTCAACTTGGTCCCGTCTAGCATCTTCATAGGTTCGCGTTCCTAGTTGGTTCATTGTGGCGAAGTCACGATGACAGTCACTAATATTCTCTCCCGAGAGATGTATAAAAAGGGTGGCGCGTTTGCTGCCAGTAGGTTCCGCAGAGATTCATGATAAATCGGTATTCAGGTATCGAAGGAGCTAGCGCCTCTCATGGCATGCCAAGTACCTATTTGGAAGATACCCATTCAGTCGCTAGCAGAAATTGCCGTGAGTCGAAGCAGTTATTTGTTCATACCTTGAGCGGTTTAACTCCGAACAGTAGTTCGTTCGGAAAACCGGCTCTACAGCTCGTAAGTCCAGCGTAACGCCAACGAGTGAGTATACAACGCGAATGATTACTTGTCTCATGTACGATAGCAGTTTCGCACCCGCCTATCGTTTGGAAATTTGCTGTAGACAGTGTAGTGGTTCCAAAGGCGTCGCGTCCAATCAGGGAATAACCAGATACGCTTCAACGAGCGATAATTCTTGACGCTTATAAGATCCTGATGCGCGCTTTCATGATCTGCGCCGTATAGACTGATTGTGCAGAGATTTAGAAGCGTTGATCGAATGGGTGGAAGTGCGAGAGTCGAGACTCAACGTCACTCACATGAGTCAGCCTCCCGTTTAGGACTGTGGCGGTGCACACCATTTGTTCCTATTGGTCAAGGACCAGCTGTACAGTTTTATCGGGTGGCTACCCTGTCTGACAGACGACCGCAAGCCAACTCATTCATCATGTCGACCGACCTCCAGTGGCTCCTTCTCCGCGTTCGTTTTGTTGATACTTCCATAGGCCTACAAATTGACGGGATTCTGTAGAAAAACAACTCCTTCATCGTGAAGCGAGTCACGGAAGGACCTGTGTTCTCCAAGGAGCCTGTAGGTCCATGTCGGGCTGCGATTCCACGACAATAATCTTAGCAGCGTGTAGGGCAACCTCCGTAACCTCCACTCACACAAGTTCTCGGGCTTAGCCAACAGCAAGGTGCGTATTCCGCCATTAATCGCGAATATGCACTTACTTGTCCGGTAGACCATTGATGTCTCCGACTCTGCCAACGGTATCAAGATCACCACCCGCAAGCCCAAGGCTTCCCCTTACGCTGTTGCCTCGTCGAAAGCCGTCTCCACCATTCGTGCACGGTCGGGCGGTCGTCGCGCCCTCGGTATTGCTGCTAGAAACGCCAAGCGTGGCTACCGACCGGATCTCCGCACTGTGAGTAGCGATTTCATGATTTAATTCTCTTTATTCCCCCCTCCCTTTTTCTATCTTCTTTTTTTGGACGCACTCTCGTTAGAACCCGCTGGAGACACTGAAAAGTGCATGAAAGTTGGGCGTGGACATGTTTGCAATATCAACCCTCTCCAATCTGGGCCGATCAAACCCTGTTGGATATCTCGCCTTGTCGCTATCGGTGGCCATCGTTTCTTCATGGTGGATGACCGACTCATTGGCGCTAACATTTTTTTACTCTTCAATTTCTTCATTCTCTCCTTTTTCGCTCGACATGAAACTAACGCCTCGCGTTTTAGGCTACCCTTGCCCGCGTCTCTGCCCTTATCGCTGCTCAGAAGGAGCCCAAGCCCACACCACCCAAGAAGGTTCGGGGGAAGAAGGCGAAACGCACCGTTGAGGCTGAGTAGATTATCGTCATGTTTTCAGTATGCGACTATGCACAAAATGAATCATGCTCATGTATCATATGTCGTGTCAGGGTATCGCGCCTTCAACGAGAATGTTTAAGGGTATGTATAAGAAGAAACGGCGGACATGGTAGTCTTCTTTAGCCGTGGTACAGCATCTTCGATAATCCGTGTCTGCTCTCCGCTACTTCCAACATCGCCTGCTAAATCGTTATATCATTACTTACGGTTGTGGAGAGTAGATAGTTTTGGTCAACGAGTTGTCATCGGTCGGGCCTGTTCAACGTGCTGGTCCCCCGCGCAGCAAAACAGAACTTTAGTTGGTAGTAGATTATGTTAGGAACACTTTAGGACCCGCAAGGACTGATCTGATCAGCCCCCAGAGAATTTGGACTTGGGCCTTTTCCAGGATCGTGATCGCGTTCTGCATGCGCCTCGGAAATAGTACCAGCCTCTGAAAAGGTGCCAGCAATTTAACCAGATTAAACGCGTAGAAGAGACGCGTTGGCCACGCCTATGAAGACGCGCCTACAGGCGCCTACCACTTTTGGCATGACGTGACAGGTGTGACTTCCTGGTCGATCTCGGACCATCATGGCACGTTATGTTTGCAGCGAGGCCGATTAATGCTAATTTGGCGTTTCTAGGCCGTTTGTCAGTTCTTCCTGCGAGGACAATGCAAATTTGGAGATAGCTGCAGAAATGAGCACCCCAGGAATGCAACCACTGGCCAGGGAGGTTTTGGAAGTGTGTTACTTATACAATTGTTCTAGTGTTCATCTAATGTTGATACCTTCAGATTCAACCTGGGGCACCGCGTCGACACCAAAAAAGAACGAATCCACGACGCTACCTTTCACGTTCGTCCTTGTTGTAATGTGGCTCGCTTTTGCTGAACTGCAAGAATAGACAAGAATCAATCACAAGAGATGTTACTCTTCATATCGAGAAACCGCTGTGGCCACTTTCTTCATTTGCACCCGCCAAACACGAACCCCTTCTTGTCTCCGGATTGGACGAGTCTTTCGAGGAATTACGCGTTAAAGCAGCCCAGGCCTTGAAAGCTGGCAATGTTAATGAATATGTGAGTTGCATCGTTTGTCTGTCAAATTACTCTTAAACCTCCTGCAGGTGAATTATGAAAATCAGAAGACTGCTGCTGCTGACCAGACGTACAATGTACGCCGCCTTCCCATTCGCACTATCCGCTTATGCTCAGAAATCGTTAGAATGTTAAAGCGAATCCTCAAGAGGCGTTCAAGACCGCTCATCAGAATTCATTATCTGGAGGCGCTTTCGCCAAAACCGGTTCCTCATCTACTTCGGCATTTAGTCAACCTGCCTTTGGACAATCGGCGTTTGGACAGTCATCTACATTCGGTACTCCCTCTACTACCTCGGCTTTCGGTCAGCCGGCAGCTGCTACATCTGCATTTGGCCAACCCGCTCAAACTTCGGCGTTCGGACAACCTGCGCAAACTTCGGCGTTTGGACAGCCTGCGCAGACATCGGCTTTTGGAAGCACGACGGCACCCACATCAGCGTTCGGACAGCCATCAGCCTTTGGTCAGCCATCTACTTTTGGCCAAGCTGCGCAATCCTCCGTCATCAAACCTGCTACCGGCGCTTTCAGTGCTTACGCCAATAAAGGCACAAGCGCTTTCGGTACTAGCGGTAGCGGTGGCGGTGGCGGTGGAGGATTTTCAGCATTTGCCAATCAGCCCTCGAGCTTATCTGCTGCTGCTGCTGCTGCCGCTAATAACGCAGGCTCTGGAATCCCTCCATTAGCCAATTCGCCATTTGGCCAACAGAACAATAATGCTTCTCCGTTCGGCCAGCAGACTCCAGCCAACCAAGGCGCATCGCCGTTTGCTCCTTTAGCAAATTCACCTTTTGGTCCCCAACCTGGTAATAGCAACTCTGCACCTGCGACTGGAGCGTTTGGTATTCCCATTCAACAAAATGCTCAGCCGCAGACGTCGGCATTCGGCCAGCCGACACAAACGTCTGTGTTCGCACCTCGCGCGCAGACGTCCGCCTTTCCTACCGCCTCCCAAACCTCCGCCTTCGCCCCACTTGCAAATTCTCCCTTTGGGCCCAAGCCCGGTAACACCCAGTCTGCGTTCGCGACGTCCGCCCAGCCACAAACGTCTGCGTTCCAAACCGCTGCGCCCCAATCCGCATTCGCTGGTCCGTCATTCCTGCAAGCGCCGGCGATGGCACCACAGGTGAGCGTGAGCATGGCGGGGGCGTCGCCTGCTGGGCCGGACTTTGGTGCGAAGCCGGGGGTGTATCGGCCTGGGACGTCGCCGTATGATTCACTGTTGCCGCAGGACTATATGGCCAAGTTGTCGGATGAGGCGCGGGAGGCGTTTAAGGCGGATAGGTTTACGTGGGGGAAGGTCCCGGATTTTGTTCCTCCGCTGGAGTTGCGGTAGTTGTATGTTTGTATTTCTGTGGTTTGGGTTATTTTATGTAGATAGATGTAGCATAGTAAATTTTGATAGTTTTAGGTATCATCCAATTGTGTGTGGGAATCCCCAGGTGCGATTAGTAATAATTGAAAAGCGTCGCGGTAGCAAACTAGATAGATCCTCGCTTACTGTAATTGTGCTTAGACGAAGAATAACTGCTACGCCACGATAATGTGAAACGAAGTCAACTTCCTCGAATCGAGCCGTCGGCTCGGAGATAGATCCCAGGAAACTAAGTATAATGTGAGCAGCGAACAATCAATGCTCTCAGCCTAAGTAACATAAACTGGGGCGCAATTCGGATACTGTGGCGCAGGATCGATTATTGGCCGTCTTCAGCGTCAAGGTATTCACGCTTTCGATCGGAAGAGGTGTAAGTGTCCTCTTCAAAGCCAACGCTAACGTTCCTGGAGTGAAAAATCATTCGGCCCGCTATGCCGACGTGGCGTAAGGGTAGCGCGTCGCTTTCCTACGGCCTCAAACGGAGGCGAAGGTTGTGGGTTCGATCCCCATCGTCGGTAGTCGTCACCCATTACAAGATCTTTTTGCATTTGTCACTTGGTTTCCCATAAAGGACCGTGGCACAAGTCCATACACTCGTCAAAGGCTGTTGAAGGAAATGAGAATTGGACAGGGTAGGTCCTTGTTGGTGAAAATAACAATAAATCATAACTCAAACGTATGTAGATCGCTCGTGTGCACGTACAGTTCAGTACTCCCATCGGTAAGCAGCGTCCATCCCCAGCAATATCATACTCACCCGGTAGTCGATAAGGGGAAAAGAAAACAATGAGGATGTGCCGGAAGCCTCACTCACTCCTCCTGCGCCTCTTCGTACAACACGGCGCCACCACTCAGCACCAAGGTTTCCAGTCGTGCGGCGCCCGTAACCGCTAAGGAATGATGCGTCTGGAGGATTTGGGTGCCCAGATTCGTCGTAACCGGCATGCGGGTAGGAAGGGTACTCCTGATATGGATTGAAAGAAATCGCCTACAAGCCCGATGAGCTTGCCCAGTGCGACGAGCTTACCACGTTGGAATTGTGTCGTAGTGCGTGCAGGCATGCTCAGGAAATAAGCTATCGATAAACAGTATTGACAGATATCTACATTGAGTATACAGCGTGTTACATAGAGTGTATCTAGAAAGGCCTTTGAATACTATTGAACATTTGAAAAAGATGTAGTAGATGAAGAGAAGCATATCAACATTGTAGATTGGTTTATGGAAGATCTGCAAAGTAATTAAACACCATCTCTTGCTCGAATGGCAGACTCTCTGCGCCGTTCATAAAGTTCTTGTATGAAACGGCTCCTCCAAGAGTCACAGAGTCAAACGGCTCAGGCCGTTTTCCAACTTGGGCCGAAGGATCTGCAAAGCGGCTCCGACGCTGATTACCATTGTGAACCGTCGCCTTCTTCATTTCCCAGAGCTCCAAAGCCCGCGCATGAGCAGCCCGCTGAGCTACCCCGGCGCCAAACATGCTACGAATTTGCACAAGCCACGGAGCGATAGCTTGGAAGGACGGCGAGAGGTGCTCCTTGATGAGATCCTTCTCGTCGGTGAAAAAGTCCTTTTTGTCTTTACGCAGCAAAGCCAAATCCGTTGTGGCCTTGAACCACGATGAGAAAGGCAAGGTTGCTTTGGCATCCGCTAATGTACGGTGTTGGATGTAGGCGGGAGGTGGAGGCGAGGGGGCTTTCGTTTTCTTCTTTGGAGGATCCGGTTGGAAAAGCTCATAGCGCGACATGAATACCACCATGACGTAGAAGAAAGATTCAAGATCGTGACGATAGAGATGCGTTGGGACTTCTTCGTACTCGCCGACGAGAAGATCCATCGCCATGAAGGGAGGGGTCCCAGTGCGCTGGTGAGCAGTGGATTGGGCATCATCGCCTAGGTGCCGGAGAAATGAAGACAAGTCGAAGTCGTTGAGAACCCCACAGATACGCCCGTCCGCTTTGACGCGGTACATGATATTGGACATGCTGATGTCTCGATGAAGGATCTTGGGATTCTCGTAAAGCCAGCCGTGACCTATTAAATAACGGATAAATCAGTATCGAGAGATAACAAGGTAGAACTGTCTACGCACATTGAACAGCATCAGCAAACACCTGCGCAACGTCTTGCACGCTTGTAAGGGTTTCCAAGGGAAACAGGAGTTCGTGTATCGTGATACGCAGGACACGCTGCTCGTAGGAAAACGACTTGTTACCGGCAAACTCGGCGCCGCTAAGCATCTGCGCAATTCGCGCCTCCGCCGAATCCGCCTCGGTCGCAAAGTCGTGAGTGAAAAGCAGAGCGGGAAGGTGATCCAGAACCCAGTGCCGATCCCCCGGATCCGCCTCCTTCGCCGCAGCTTCCTTAGCCGCCTCCAAAAACACGGCTTCAGAAGTACGCTTCTCCCCTGGCCAGCTAAGCTTGACCGCCAACTTCATGCCCGGCCACTCCTCACACGTTCCTTCAAACACACACGTGGAGCGCCCAACAATCCCGGGTTCTTGCGCGATAAGTGACCCCAAAGTCACCTTGATACTGCGCGATCCGTCTGCAATGGGAAGGGTCATAGTGATCCCACAGTATGTGTTTCGACGGTCGACAACATTCTGGCCGGTACGCTCCTGGTTCGCAAAGAATTTGTAGGACCTGAGGAAGCTCTCGGCCTGGTCGAGCACGGGAAGAACACCGCGTTCGCGCATGGTCAAGCGATGGTGGCTAACAAGGAGGGCGATGAACCTCTTCACGTCCTCTTCTTTTTCGAGGTCGATGGCGGTCGAGGTGAGCATCAGGCTGTGACTGTAGTACAAGACTTGAACCCTGTTGCGGTCGAAAAGATGCATGACAAAGGAATCGCGAAGAGCAGGGACCGAAAGCGCCTCGAATCCATATCTCGCGCATTGGTTGTGAGCCTTGGCCATGTCCTCGGGGACACGCTCGCGCCTCACGGGCAGCTCAACGGGTTCAGCCTCGGCTTCATCCTCTTCCCGTATCGCAGGAAGCGGATTGTCCGATCGAGGCTTCTTCAAGGGAGTGTCAACCCCAGACAGACGCCGTTTGGGCGCTGTCGATCCAAGTGACTGTGTGCCAGCCTCTAAGTAAGCGACGCGTGATTGGGCTGGAGGTTTCCGTCTTGGACAAGGTTCTGGTGCGGAGAGGTGGATGGGGTCCTTCTTAGTTACTGCAAATGCTGGTTAGAGCCGCAATAAAAAACAAAGAAAAGAAAGCATACCAGGATCCAGCATTCTAAACCCGTCTCGACCGTCCCACAAAGTACAGTCCCCGTCTTTTCCTTCGAGCAAAAGGAGAACCATAGCCCAGTAAATCGAGCTATAAACGGGCCCGAATACGTCGAGAGCTTGTTTCATTTTTTCCTTGCTCAAGGTGGTTTCTGAACCATCGAACAACGTCTTGAAAACCCCAATCATATCGGGCGAAAGATTTTTGCGATTGAGGATACCGCCCATAAGTACCTTGGGGTCGTTACGATAGAATCGAACAGGCTCCAAGCCATGATATTCTTCCTCGATCATTTCCATCGCACGATTATTCATATCTGCGTGGAGCGCATATAGCGACGTCTCGACACTGCCAAATTGACGGCACTTGGCCAAGAATAACTGCAAGCAGCTCTTGAACTGAGCGTCTCCGTATACGGCATCGACCAAATTGTTCAGTCGCGCGTCTGTGGTGCAAAACTTGTCGCTACGAGTCTCAGGGAATGGGATGCGGAGTACTCTCTCTGAGAACTTGTCAATGTCGACAAGGACACGGCTATTTCTGAGGTCGACCTGTAAGAACGGCTCGTAGTCGCTGCGCCTGTACTTGAGCGGCCCAATCTCAGCATCGTCAAACCGAGCGCGACTGTTGCCACCTCTGCACTGGGGAGTGGAACCCGCTTTGTGGGTCGGACCAGAAGCAACTGCGGGAGGTGTAGCCGACGAATTGGACGTGGTGGCGTTCTGTGTCACTGGTGTTGGGGTGGTGTCGCGTAGTATGGGAGGGATAGCCATAGCGAATAGTGAGGAGAAGAATAGATGGTAATAGACGTGGTGATAGTGTTCGTTGTTTGTGAACAACAAAGAGTCGCGCGCGAGACGTGCCATTTTATAGAGGCCCGTGACTTCAATGACCGAAAATGGGAGACAATGGTGGACCAAAGGCAACAACAATCAAACCACGTGTTCGTGACCCGTTTCTGCAGTTGCCTTTTTTGGCCCACTGAATTTGCCTCCGAACGCCAAAGAACTGAACAAAGGTGAGGACTACTAGTCGGTACCCTAAGGCCGAAGTTATAAACATATAAAACATTTACCTCAACCTCATGAGCTCCCTTCGTAGTGCTGCAGCGACATCATTGCCCGTAACTTGAACGCACATGTCATTCATTCGTGAGTGGTTAGATGGCTCCGTTTCTGCCTGCACTGCTTGGGATGGAAACAGTATATGAATTTTAACACTACCGGCTGGGGAACTAGTACAAGTCGAACCTCTGCAATTTATATCAAGTCCCACATATTTCTCAGTCCAAGGTTTCGTTCTCGGACTGGGGCACCTCCTCCTGGCCACGCGTAATCGTCACAATACTCACTGGACCCCTAGATACCCGCTCCGGCTTCCTCTCTACCCCCTCAGCCACCCTAAATTTCCGAATCTCCTCCAAAAACTCCTCCCGCGCATTGCCCCAAGTCTTCTGCATAGCCATAACCTCGAGATTATCCAGCGATACCATCCCATTGCACGCGGCCACGTACATCTTCTCCCACAATTCATAGGGCGCGTATTGATACCCAGGATTGCGTCTCTCAGGAAACTCCAGAACCATCGGCATCGTCTTCATCAACCCCCCCGGCTGGAGCTTGTTGGTGAACTGAACAGGGACAGTCAGTGCCCCAAGACCGCCAGCAGCCAGAATCCGCCTGTCGGCGGAATCCGACATCATCCTGCCCAGAACCGGATCGATGGGCGCGAGCCCCACCACATGAAGAACGCGAAAATCAGACGGCGTGTCATCGCCAAGCGCTTGTTTCCCATGGAGAATGAGAATCTGGATTGTTATATCGTTCTCCCGGAAAGGAGAGTGCTCGCTGTGAAGGTGCAATGCTTGCATAGCCGCCCAGCGAGAAAATCCGCGGTACTTCTGCGAGTCACCTCAGGAGATCAGAAACACGTTCTTGAAGACGGTGGCTGAACGGCGTACATTCATCCATGCATGAGGATTGTCAAGACCGGGTACGCGACAGGTGAGTTTATGAACTCTCCAGTGCGATCGCTGGCAATCGGTGCCCTAGATCATAATGATCAGTACTTAAACTCAGAAATACGGGTGGCAGCGACTCACGCAGTAGCGCACATATTTGCATTTACTGCAAACTCTCATCTTATGGCCATCGTAACCGCGTTTTCGCCGTGGACATTCAGGAAATTCGCAATCTCGTGCTGGTTTTCCGTCGGAAAAACCAACTCCATACTCTGGAATAACGAGGGGCATTGTTCGGAGGTTCGTGTAGGTACGAGAATTCAGCTAGTCACTTAGACACAATGGTGGTGGTTTGACGACAAGGCACACGCTCGGAGCCTGTGTAGAGGATAACATCCGCGTCCGTGAGATGATGATGATGTAAGGAGCAGAACCACCACACTTGCAGTCACATTCGAAGGAAGTTCCTTACGTGTTTTTTAACAAATGGGGTATGAGAGAGAGATACGCGATGGTAGAACACAAGTAGAACATGCCTATAGTACATTACCGATCAACAGACAGATGGAGGTTAAAAAAGATGTGTGAAAGTGTGAGTGAAGGGGATACCCCCAGAGTGAAAGTGAAAAATATATCTCGGAAGATGAACACCAACGCGACGGTTTGCTGCTTGTGGCGTGCCCAAGTTCCCATCCGCCACATGACGCGTCCTAAATCAAGTCATTGACGTCCCGAAGATGTCATCTTCCCAAAACCTACGACAGCATCCATAGCAGATGCGTACTAGGGCGGGTGGCCACCGTACGCGTACAAGGCGCGTCATGGATCATTGGATGGCGATAAAGGGTGTAGTCCGCAGATACCGCTGAATACGACGCCGTTAGAAAGATTGTTGTTCTGCAGGGTGTAAGGTACGGCACCCGGCAGAATGAGGTCTACGGACAGACACGTGGTGCGATCGCGTCCTTTTGCTTTCGACCACCACGACCTATTTGGCGTGGTGGTCGATATCGTCCGCTAGCACTGCTCGGCGGACTCTGCTTTTCTTTCTTTCTTTCCTTTGCTTCTCTTCTCCTCCGTATTGCAGCCAGACCATCTGGTTTGCACCTGCCGAGTCCCCCTCCTTCGATTCTGGGTATCCGCGGTCGCTGGATGCGTCGTCGGACTCCTACGGCCTGGGTATCCCAGCGCCCGCTCCCCCCATGCGCCATAGCTCCCCTGGACATGGTCTCCATCCGTGCCGCCCCGTGCTTCACGTAGTCCGCATTCCGGCATGTCTTTGCCTCCATCACTTCCGCACCTGCTCCTGCACCCGCACCCAAACGACGCACGCAGCCCGTCGTTCTCGCACCCCTCTGTGTCGCGTCTCCGCAGCCACGCTTCACTGAGCCCCATCCATCACTGCACCGGAATGACGCGTCTTGCAGCCACCGTCATTCCTGTCTGTATCCCGCACCATGCACCCGCTCCCGCTCCAGCACCACGCTCCCGCTCCAGCACCACGCACCAGCACCAGCACCACGTACCCGCACCACGCACCTTCATCCACACCCGCTCGACACGTCAGCATAGCTGTGCATGGGCTTGCTTGATGTGTCGTTGCACTCCTTCTCATATGGGTATCTCGCGCAACCCCACTCTTCCTTGTTCTCAGCCTCAGCCTCTGCTACGTCCTTGGAGCGCAGCCACCTGCATGCGTCGTTGCACTCCTACTTTTGTGGGTATCGCAGCTGTCTGCGTTTCCTAGGACAGTCGCGTCGGGGCCAAGGGCCGCAGGCCCTTGCCCATAATGCATTGTGCTCCGCTCCCTTGCTGCTACATCCCTTTCTTCTCTCCAAATAAACTTGGTTTATTTGCTAACCTGTGAGCACCACGGACAAGTCCGAAGATTGTTGTTCTGCAGGGTGTAAGGTACGGCACCCGGCAGAATGAGGTCTTCGGACAGACACGTGGTGCGATCGCGTCCTTTTGCTTTCGACCACCACGACCTATTTGGCGTGGTGGTCGATATCGTCCGCTAGCACTGCTCGGCGGACTCTGCTTTTCTTTCCCCACCCACCCGCTTCCTCTTCTTGGTCATCAGGTAAGTCTTGTCTAATGTTATACTTACTAGCAATCTATCACCACTATATACCTTTTCTCTGCTACGTATTTTCTCTCCCTCCCACCGCACCCAGTCATCGCATCTGTAGCACGTGGCTTCCCTTTATGACATCCATTATCTACTGCAACATTGCCCTGGCGAGATGTCCGAGTAGGAGCATGCAATGGGCCCGCCCGCCCTCGCAGCTGTCTGCGTTTCCTAGGACAGTCGCGTCGGGGCCAAGGGCCGCAGGCCCTTGCCCATAATGCATTGTGCTCCGCTCCCTTGCTGCTACATCCCTTTCTTCTCTCCAAATAAACTTGGTTTATTTGCTAACCTGTGAGCACCACGGACAAGTCCGAAGACTTATACATCGTCGGCGATTGTTTGCTTGATACTGGTGGCACAGTGCAACCACATGGGCTGTCGCTTCAAACCGCTGATGGTGGTCGGAGGAAGAGCGACCTTCGGAGTCAGCGGGCCCGAGTAATCTCATCGGCGAATAAGAAAATGATCAGAAGCGTCGGGCACGTCCAAATCAACGTCGACGTCCCCGAATGGACTTGACTGGAAAGAACCTTGCGCCACAACCCCAGAACATGAGTACTTGGAGCACGATCCTTATTGAATTTAATGCAATTTTCTTATGTTAATGGGCTCTGGTAGTCCTAGAGCACACCTTTTCGGATCACAGATTTGAAGTTCCCAGACACATAAACCGAAAAGACGTCGTTCCCAGCTATACAACTGACATTGAGTCGCGATGGTGAGCCGAGTAGCGGCATGGATATAGCCGTGCCGAAACTGTCCGACGGCAGTGTAACCAGAATCGATCGAGACCAGGTCTAGACTCATCCTGCCCCCTCTACCTTGAGAAAAGAAATGTCCCACTCCGTTTGGGTTACTTGAATCATCATTCACGACGACGAAGCACACGACGCCTCGCGGACCTACGTCCCCTTGTTCCCGCCCTCTTCGGCTTTGAATCATCGGCATTCTGGCCCGCAACATTGTTGCACTACAAATTCATATAATAATCGCCTCTCGGCCTAATTGACGCCATCTCCTGCCTGCATAATGGACCATTCTAGGCGCATGTATCAACCAATCTCGTCTTCTAGCGGCGCCTACCCTTCAGGCGGCTTTACAGCCCCCAGCTATACCCATAACCCAGCTTCAGACGGATACGGCAATCCGTGGCCCCGGACATCCAATTCTCGGGACGAGAACCCTATGAACATCAATGTCAAGACCGAAATCAGAGACCAACATCCACCGAGAATGGACGCCGGCGCGGTCGACGATGGTATGCATACCACTAGTGACTTCGTCAAGAAGCTATTCAAGTACGTGTCTTGCTGGCGCTCGGCTCCCCCCCATTTCATTCAGTCTCGCCTAGAATGCTTGAGGATCATACCTTTCAACACATAGTATGTTGGGGTCCTCACGGAGACTCTTTCGTGGTCAAGGACATGAACGAATTCACAAAAACAGTTCTACCACGAATGTTTAAACACCAAAACTTTGCTTCTTTTGTCCGTCAGCTCAACAAATACGACTTTCACAAGGTCAAGAACACCGACGACAACTCGTACGGCGAACAGGTAAACTCCGAGATTTTCTTATGGTGTTAGAATGCTGATTGTACCTAATACTTAGTCCTGGACCTTCCGGCATCCAGACTTTCATGCTGACCGACCCGACGCACTCGACAACATCAAACGCAAAGTTCCCGCATCGCGCAAGTCATCCGCGCCCCAACCCGCCTCCTCTTCCGCCTCCTCCACCCGTCCTATGGCGCCGTCAACAGACGTAGACTACCTGCAGTCACAAATCGAACGCCTAACTCAGGCCCAAGAGGAAATGTCTGCCCACGTCCGTAACCTCGAGCGCAACTATCACGATGTGCTTGTCGAGATGGTTGGCTTCCAGAGGAATATGGCACAGCAAGACGGCCTTATGCAAAACCTCATCCAATACTTCTTACAATCCAGTCGTTCCCAAGTGAACGGTAATCCCTCACCTCCATCCTCGTCGTCCATGCCGCCTCCGCCAGTACTATCCCCAGGGTCGTCTGACTCAAATCCTTTCTTGCCACAGCGCGAAACCTTGCGCATGGTTCATCCTGATGCTGCCAGTGCCAGTTTGCAGCAGATGAACGAGATGTCGCGGTTGTCCAGTGTAGGGTATGACTGGAATACTGGTACCCCACTTTCTAGCGATGGCAGCAATGGTAGACCGCCCAGTAGAATATGGGCTGCTGCAGCCAATGCTGGCCTCATAAATCCTGACGGCACTCCTCGCGCCGGCTCATCGTCTTCTTCGATGCCCTCATCATCGATGGGGGCACCCGGGTCCGGAGTTGGCGAAATCAAGAGCCGTGTAGAGGCACTTCAGCGTATCGAGGAGCTTCAACGGATGCGTATGGGAATGGCCAGCGCTATGGGCATTAACATACCTCCACCTCCCCCATTTCCCTCACGGCCGGAGAGCCAACAGTCCGACATCGACGAAGAAGAAGAGATGGTAATGCCTACAGTTACCAATAATACGACTTCTTCTCCAGAGAGTCTAACTTCACCTTCTCAAGCGTCCCCACCTCAACAACAACAGTTCGCGTCATCCTCATCATCGGCGGTAGCGCCTACGAATAACGGCGGCTTCACATGGCCTGACGAGGGTATGCATGAGGGACTCCAGGTATACACTGTTGGCCACCTCCTCCCCAAGGACGGCAGCTGGGGCTTTGAGCCGGGCTGGGATGAGGGCCCGTCGACATCTCCTGGCTCTGCAAATGTTACTTCCCCTCAGCCGCAGATGGCCGTCCCGCAATCGGCACCTTCATCGTCCTCACAGAAACTGCGAGTACGGCGCTCAACGTACGTTCCTGGATGGGCCGTTCCACCACGAGTACTCTTGGTGGACGACGATGCTGTTTCGAGAAAGTTGAGCAGCAAGTTCCTGCAGGTCTTTGGCTGTGCAATCGACGTCGCAGTCGATGGTGTTGGGGCTGTGAACAAAATGAACTTGGAAAAGTATGACCTGGTATTAATGGTTCGGCTATTCCTCCTTCTACATTTCACCCTCTCATCCTCGCTTATCGTAGGACATCGTCATGCCCAAGCTGGACGGCGTATCCGCAACGTCCCTTATTCGAAAGTTCGACCCCATGACGCCCATCATCAGCATGACCTCGAACAGCAAGCCCAACGAGATCATGACCTACTACTCCAGCGGTATGAACGACGTTTTGCCTAAACCCTTCACCAAGGAAGGTCTTTTGGGTATGCTCGAGAAGCATCTCAGCGGACTGCGCGAGATTGGCCGCGCGGGCACGTCCATACCGCGGCAGCTCACACCGAGTAATAACAACAACGAGATCATCTCGTATGGCGTGGCGGAGGATGCGGGGCGCGTGAACCCCCTAGCGGGGATGGGTCTCACGGACGAACAGTATAATACGATCTTGCAGAATATTGTTGGGACTGATTCGTTTACTGGGGATAAGCGCGGGCTCGACGACGATGATGATGGCCGCTCTGGGAAGCGGGGGCGGTTCGAGGTTGTGGAGTAGGGTTGGTTTGCTTTTATCTTGTGACTGATTTTTGTAGCTACTGTATCCATAGTACTGAGGTGAGGCTAATGTGCACTGCTCTTGGATTAATGTTTATGGGCTGGTTTTAGAGTGTACTGCTAGATTCCGTTAACTTGTTTGTTGTCCTCCTCTAACGAGGCGTCTCATGTATGGTTAATGCCGCTGCACATTTGCTCAGAGGTACTCTCCAGGCATGAATGGTTGGAGACAGCAATCATCAGAGCACCCATTGACCACCACACTATTTTAACCTCAAGCCTGAAGCTTAACAGGAATCTTGTATGTCTCCATTCCTGTTCCTTTCGTGTACCTGAGATGACTCTTCTCACTCTACCACAGGTACACACCTGCATGGATGGTCCCATGCTGTATATATATAATAAATAGTGGGATTGGTGTAATTGCTTCAAGGTTCAGTGGTTATGCATCATGCATCACTTTTACTCAACCCGGCATAGTTCCAGCTCTGAAAAGTGATCCAAGTCTTCGCCGCCCTCTAAGAAAGCTCCTGGGAGGTTATTATTTCACGGACCTCGCGGCGAGACGAACAGTGTGGTCGCTGCCAACCGTGATGCGCCTCTTTCGGTACGCGGTGAGCAGCGAAAGCAGCAATTACTTTTGGATCCTCAATAGGCAAGTTGGGCCGTGTTGGCTAACTCAAAAGTCATTAACCACGTTACAGTATTGGAGAAGTGGCTGCTGTATTTCATCAGTGTTGGTGGGGAATGAACGCTCCGTCGTACTGTCAAAAGATGCGGGAGCGTCAAAATGCACTTCTGATGCGTTCATGGATACTGTAAAGCATTGCTGCGGTGGCGCGACGAGAATCTACAAATAGACATGCTAACAGGTACCTATATATTTCAGAATCACCGCTCACGAGTAAGTCTAATCATTATGTTCTATATCTTTCTCTCATCTTCTTCTCAGCGCACGCTAAAACGAGTGCCTACTATTTCTGAATAGTACAATACGCACAGAGCATTCCGTCCAATACCCTCGTGACCTTTCAATGTGCGTAATTCAATGATTTCAGTACCTTGCCACTAACATCGGATCCAGTGATTCTGCGACTTCTTGCAACAATGCCGTACGCCCTATAAATGGAAGCGGTTGATAGCCAACCGCTTCGTCGATAACGCCTCATCTGCTCTTTGGCTCCCTCCCAACGTTACGATGCGTATATTTTTTGCACCTTTAGCGTTTCTATGGATCTCATCACATCTGGTGATCGCGTACGTATGGCCAAATCATGTCATAGATGAGCTTGAGCATTTGCTCGTCGACACGGAAGGATTCAACGATGGTACTTTCAAGCGCGCCATTACGCCTTGTACGAACTATGTTTCTGGCGCACAGAACCTGGGCAGAGAGACCGCGGCTCAATGGATCAGGGTTTCTTTTCGTGAGTGCAAAGATTTGCGAAGATTACTGCGTTTTATTCAATGTGGCCAGATGACTTTGCGACTGCGAACGTAGCGGAGGGGACCGGTGGCATGGACGCGTCAATACAGTTTGAAACCGACCGCGCAGAGAACTCTGGAGCGGCCATGAACGATTCTATGGCCTTCTTTGCGCCGTTTGCGAATGCACATGTCTCAAGTATATGTCCAGGCGACCATCTATCTTTAGTTACTAACTCAATGCTCCTCATAGTGGCGGATCTAATAGCACTTAGCGTAGTGACCTCCATCGCCGGCTGTTCCGATCCGCCTTTGGTTGTTCCTCTTCGCGGAGGACGGATCGATGCTACCGAAAGTGGCGCTACTGGCGTGCCTGAACCAGAGACTTCCATCCAGGAGACCCTCGAAATAATGGAGAAGGCTGGTTTTAGTTTGCAGGATACTATCGTAAGCCCGATACGCAAGCAGTAATATTGTCGAATTAATCACCCATGCAGACGTTAACAGCCTGTGGGCATTCCATGGGTAGTGTCCACCATGCTGGGTTTCCTCAAGTCGGTGAGTAAGTATTGTATACATTTTAAACAGGGTGGTAACCTTTTGCAGTCAACGAGAGTGCTGTTACACCGGATAACCTTGGAGGTGGTATTCATTTCGATGCCACTCCCGATGTCTTCGATGACTTTGTGTGAGGAATTCGTCGTAAACAAAATTCCGTTACCTCATGACCTCCTGGGCCAGCGTACACGAGTATCTGAATTGGCAAGGTCAGAAAGGGGGTAATGTCATGTTCAATTCTAGCCCGTCCTTTCGAACTGACCTATTCTAAGGCGCACTGGTCACCACCGACAATGTTACCGTTCGGTCCGACCTCCGACTGTACACAGCAGATAGCAACGCGACTATGCGACTGTAAGCCTCCGCCTCCATCGTGCAATTAATGCTGATTCCTGTCGTTCTAGATTAGCGTCGAGCACTGAATACTTCAAGCAATCGTGCGTTGAGATCTTCGGCCGAATGCTGGACACAGTCCCTGCTGGCGTTCAGCTGACCGACGCCATCCAACCGTTGAATGTCAAACCAGTCAATGTTTCCCTTACCCTCAACACTCAGGGCGATATCGTATTCAGTGGGTATGTACGGGTGAGATGAATGTCATGGCGCTATCGCCCAGCCGTATTAACGAGACCGGTGCAGCTGCTCTCGTCTCACTTTAGCCAAGCTTCGGCCGTCAGGTATCGGGTTTACTCTGTGTGTAGTCTTACCCTGTCTGACCGTGCGCCAGCGTATCGTGGGTATCGCGTAATGGAAGTGGGGACGCATCGCAAACCGTTGACGCCCATGCCTTGAGCCTCGGGGGAGGTATCTTCGGCGCGACGTTCTACCATGGTTTCTCGGTGTCGATACCGAGCGCGTCGGGCATATCTGCATTCACGATTCAGGTTGCCGACAATGGAACAGTCCAGACATTCGACAATGCGGGCCAGATGTATGCGCTCCAAGACGTCGGTTTCCTTCTTTCCGACCGAAGTACATTGGATGAGGAGGGGAACGTGAATATCACTGCAGCGGTAGGTGGCGCGGCGCTTACAAGATCTTCATTTCTACCTCGGACTGGGGCTAAGAGCATCCATCTAGGTTCTTACATCCGCCCGAGTGATAAACGTGTCTGCAAATCTCGCTATACCTACTCGGGTTATCGGTATGTCGGTTTCTTTTGCCGCATTCTCCGTTCTGAAAGGCTTACGCCGTTCCTTTGTTCCCGATAATTTAAGGTTCGCTTGGTCCTCGTATCGGTCATGAGAAAGTCGATCTTGCGTCGAACGCGGAGCTTGGCGCATATACCTTGTATACAGGCGCGACGGATATAAACACGATTCGTGTCGAGCAGACTACGGTCGATCTTGTGAGCCAGACGGAAAAACGTACCTACGTTGACGAGTTCCGCAGATTTAACGGTGGAGGACGGGCGATAGGACTCTGAATATATCTTCATTGACACTCAATGTTCCGAGACGCTTTCCGTGACCGTGTTCATAAAGACCTATTTTGACTGTACACTCTAGCGCCGCGGCTTGACTATCATGCTCGTAAGGCACCATCGATGGTATCGACCACCGTGCCCGGCCATTTGTTAACAACCGACGCACTCCGGATAGCCCGCGATGTTCTCAGAAAGGTCCACAACGTCTATAACTTTGATCCACCCAATGTTCTCGCTACGATCTAGAATCATCCAAGGCATAGCATTCCATTGGCAGCGTTCAACCGAACGGCCTAGCACGGTCAACGGCCAATAGTCGCTATGCGATAAGATCTAATCACGCACCCAACTTTTGTGCTCGATTTGAAAACAACAGTCAGCCTAGGTGACAGGGAGATATCAGGCAACGCACTTGGATCCCGCAAGATTTCATGGACGTAAGCCCCCACGACAAACTTAAGCGTAAGGTGCGAGGCATGACCTCCGTGTGTCATGAAGTTTAGTATGGTATGACGCTTATCAGTGTAAGCGTGGCGCAGCGTAACTGGGAGTTGGCATTTACATTTGAAGTACCGACATCTGATCTCTACTAGTTTCCGACTTAGAAGTAGAGTGTGGTGTGAGGACTCGGAACCGGGAAGCTTTGGAGCATACGCCATCGGCGTAACTGGGTTGCGGAAAGAAGAGCACTAGTAGGAGTTTGGGTGGCGCGTAACTGGTGGAGAATTGGTACCTGTCCTGCCTCGTCTTTTTGGGTAAACCAAGCGAAACCACTGATGCGGTAACCATACCAGACATGCGAATCACCAGTGTGGCGTAGTTGTCCTTTTAAGGCATATTACGAACAGCAAGAGTGAGGAGAGGTGGAGCAGTCTCTGATTTCAAGATGAGCAAAATTGAGAGGACAGGTAGCTCAGTCCTGTATAAAGAGCACTTTGCTAACATGCTAGGGGACATAGCTCAGTTGGGAGAGCAACAGACTGAAGTTCTGGAGGTCCCCAGTTCAATCCTGGGTGTCCCCATGGAATTTGGAACATGTATTTTTTTCGCTGTCCGAAAAAACGCTTTGTGTGTCACAGCGTAACAATTAGGGTCGTGGAAAAAACCTCCAGGGGTGGTAAAAAAACGGTATTTTACCAACCCCTCCCAGGAGGCCTGGTATTTTACCGTTCTTTACCGTTTTTTACCTGTCACATGATTTTTTCACGTGACCAGCTTGGCAGCCTTCCTCAAGGTTGTTTTCTCCCACACAAAGCAAATGTCCACCAGTATATCCAGAGTAGTATAAGTACCTACTGTATTACTAATGTCTACCATGCATTTTTGGACTGCTTCCTGTACCACTATTCTATTTTCTGATTCCTCACAAGATTCCTCAGGCTGTAGCTGGTCCTACTTAATGTTGTAGCATAGATACACTTATGGTGAAACAGTGTGCAGGCACTGAGGTAGTTTAAGAGAAGGACCCTAGACCATGGCCAGCAGTGCGCCACAGAAGTACATTCGGTGGGTGGAGATCACGTGATAAAGTCATGTGCTGGTAAATTACCTACCTTCCCGACCCCTTGGTTTTTTACCAGTAAATAACCGGTAAATTACCGGATCAAAACCGAGATGTACCAAAACCTAGGTTTATTCCACAGCCCTAGTAACAATTCAGGAACTCGAGGTTTTCCTAGTATACATCTTCTTCCAGTGGGACCCCAACTAAATACATAAGAGGCACCCCAAAAGCCGTTCGTTGAAACAGTGCGAGGTTGTCAAGTCCCCTGAAACGGGAAATCGGCTCCCATCCAGTCACCAGATCCATTCTCGCAGTCTTCCGAGTTCGAAGACTGTCAGCTGTCAAAAGTTGCCGGAAGAGTTTGTGGAACCTATCCAGTGATAGGCGAGACGCGTCGACTCGTGTGCCCCCTAAATTCAGAGCGTCGAGCGTTCAAGGATTTGCAGCCGTGGCGTGACATTGATGCAACCATGGTGTGTAACCCCAGTCTACGAGTTTCGATGGCGTGCGCGGTGATTCATCACCTACATCAGGCGTGAGACGAATGATAGCAAATGCACATTCTTGCATTCCTCGAGGTTCCAGGCACCAGTCAAACTTTGTTGATGGGAGACGCGTCGTCTTACCCCCATCGACTTGCGATGTGTGATCGATTAAAAAAATTCGTCGAGAGAACTGTGAGAGAATGTTCGACGTTAATCCCCATAGATTTTAGACCGAGCTCACCCTTGATCGTTGTGTGGATCTCCGCCAAAGGCAAACGTTTAACGCCAGAAGGCAGGAGACACCACAAGCGAAGTGTTAGAAACTTGAAAGTCGTATCTCATTCTTGGGAAACTATAAAGGTAATTCTATAGTGACGTTAACGAGTAAGATGCAAGAGAAGGTGTAGGAGTAAAGATAAGGGAGATTAAAAACAAAGGAACGACCCTCCCCAAGGTTATTCTTCAGGGCGAACTGGATAGCACGAGGATTTACGAACTGCGTGAGAAGTCGTATGGTCCACGAAATGTATTGAATTGGACTGGGGGACAAAGACAAGCCAGGGTGAGAAAGTCGTTGGCGATGCCGGAGGACAATGGTGCTTCGTTGACTTCGATCTGCATGGGCCAAAAAATTTCAACCCCCTCCTCGTCCGGGACACGCGGAAAGCAAGTCCGTTTCGGTTAGTGCGTGAGAAGGCTTGTGGATATACTTGATATCTAACCCGGAATACGAGGCGCCAGTGATGCAATTGTAGAACGGTTCGTCGCGCGAGAACGGTGGCTCCCAACAACGGGGACTCGGGGTGGAGAATTAACTGTGACGCTAGGACCGCAGCGGCAACTGAAGACCTATAAGAGACGCGAGCAGCGGGAATCAACGTCAGAAGGAATGGCAAGAATAGTTTTGACATTGGTTGCGGATGTGGCGCAAAGGTGGCGATGGCAGTTGATGGCGTGGTGGGATACTCAGCGAGCAGCCAGCTTCCAAGTCGCGTCAGATGGACCCCATTGTCAGCCCGGCGATTCAATGCGAACGATAGTTTAAACCCAGCCTATTAAGTAGTTGTTCAGCCAAGGAAACACTGAGTGTGGCGAGGCGGTTCGAGAGCGCTTGATAGGATCAAATGGATGATAGACATTCTAATTCGATGGGGTATACGAGTTGTTAGTTTCGAAGCACAGCCTCTGGAAAACTTCTAGACGTGCCAATAACCTGGTAAGGTACAAGCGGAACGAAATCCGGGCATCTGTCGAGGGAATCCGGTACCGCCGAAGAATGGAGAAGGAGGAGTGTGTGAGGATCAACTGAATGTACGAAGCGATACACAACAAAAGCCGAGATGATTTCCGAGACGATGGATACAGTGAGACAAAAGTACGGCCGAATCCCGTTCGTGCTATTCCATTGCGGAACAAGCAGGAATTTTGCTTCGGCCGTAGCTTGGGGTACTGCTTTGATGCACACAGTGTAGCCGAAATGACTGAATGCGGCCAGTCAACGGAAGTGAGGAAAGAACGAGCGTGAGAGGTAAATATGGCAGTCAAGAGGATGACCAGCGTGAGCCTGAGTACGATGGATTGATACGACTGTCATCGGAAGGTCTAAAGAGATGAGAATAAGGATAAGCGTATGGTCGCTGAAAGAGTATGATGATTTTATGACGCACAGGGCCTGGTGAGGCGGATGTGTCATCGATAAAACGTTGGGGCCAAAAGGAGGTAAATATTGTGCTCTCGGCTTGTTCGAGACTGAAATGGAAAGAGCGCAGGGGACGTGAGCGTACACTGTATGTTTTCCAGCCGAGAACTCGGGAGTAAAATGGTGGAAGGGGCCAGACGCGTCGCTGATTGGACAAGGGTAATTGAGGTGACACGAAAATGGACGAAAACGGATACCAGGTAGATAAGGCGTGTGAAGATGGGATCGGGATGTTGTGGAGTGATCTGAATCTAACACAAACTCAGGGTGACAAGAAAAAAGAACACGAGAGAATGGCCGATTCCTTACAAAACAGGTTCTTGGTTTCCAACCACCAAGTCCTCCTTCATGCCCTACTCGACGCCGTCCTCGACGACGACGACTCCCATCACGACTCCCCCTGGTCGTCCGACCCACCGTCGATCCTACACTAATGAACGCGGCCCAGGCGCTTTCGCTTCACTCGGCGCGCTTCCCAGGCGCACTCCCCCTCACTTTCACTTGCATCACGATAACAGCAGTTCCAACTCGAGCGACAGCGAGGAGGAACACCAGCCACCACCCATCAAATTCCGGCTGCAACTGAACACTGTCCCCGTACCGTTTCCGCGCAGTTCCCCGTCCCCGTCCCCACTACCTTCTCCCCGATTATCTCAACCACCCGTACGGCCGAGTCCGAGCAGGACCTCTAGCTCCCCCATACTGCTGAGCAACGGTAAACCATTAAAGTCATCACTGAAAGGATCATCGTCCTCTCCTAATATCGTTTCCCTCTCGAAACATTCCCTTCATTTGCGCGCGCGTTCAGCGCCTTCCACTCCTGCACCCGAACTTCTCAGTCCTACGGGCTCTGATCAGAGCATTTCTACTCCAAAGAACGTACATTTTCCCGAGCAACAACTCGAAACCGTACGTTTATTCAGCCGTTCGGCCAAGCCGGCCTCTCTGCTATCGCTCGAGGAAACAGAGACGGAAAGCGAAGCCCCCCAACAGGGTTTCCCGTTTCCCATAACCCCTCCGGCCCAGCCACCGGCTTATACTCTACAGTCCGACCCCATCCCTAATCCCAATCCGCCTCGTCACGTCATTATCGAAAGTATTCGCTTGAAAGGCCTTACCATTACGGGCACGCTCCTCGTACGCAACGTTTCGTTCGAGAAGCATGTCTACGTGCGCTTTACGCTGGATGACTGGCAAACGACATCAGAGGTTGCAGGGCATTACTCCGCATCCCTTCCCTGCTTGCCCGTCTCCATCTCACCACTTACAGTGGGTGATATTGCTGCCGGAATTGTCCCAGAAGCTTGGGATCGTTTTCACTATACCATCCGCTTGGAGGATTACGCGCCTTCGCTTGCCTCGCGTACCATGTACTTGGTCGTCCGATACGCAGCCGGAGGTGGCGAATGGTGGGACAACAACGGTGGCAAGAACTATCGCGTACAGTTTTCTAAGGGTATGTTTTCTCACATGTTGCAGCTCAAGATACTGACGTTTACACAGGCAATACCTCACCGCCTCCAAGTACATCGACAGTTCCCTTCCCAACCGTGATTTCCACCCCAGCGACTCCGCCTCATACCCCGCCTGAACAGCCTGTCCATGTTCGTACGAGTTCTGGCGAAGCTCTCGAAAAACGGCTCCGCGGGTTCAAACTGGCCAACTACGCTAAACCGTCGCCGAAACCCTACGAGGGAGTCTTCTGGATGCCTGCGTCACCTGTTACCCCCGCGCTTTCTCATAGCGGGAGCAGTGATGACGACGATGACGATGAGGAGACGCCGAGTCCTATCTTGGAGCGTCCTAGGAGGGAGGCGCCCATCTCCAAGAAGGAAGTTCCAGCTTCCCTTCCTGCTCCATTCTCCATGCTTCACTCCACTTCTCCGCCCAAATCACCCCCGCCCATGCTTAAATCTCCTCCACCTCCTCGGTCGAAACTGACTGAATCACCCCCGTCGTCATCTGATGACTTGTACAAAGCTTTTGTCCAGAAATGGTGCTTTGTTGGCGGTATCGGCGCCTAATAATGCCCAGACACGACGTTATATCTTTATTCACCTTTTTTCCTGTAATCTCCACTTGGGAGCACGGACATCTCCCTGTTTTGGGCTGTAGCATTGGATTGTACCATCATGTTCTTTTGGTTGTTTTGCTTCTCTTTTATTTATTCTTATATACAACTCCCCCAACTCCCTTCATCTACCATCACCACGCATGCTTTCATGACTGCTCTGATCTATACCATCTTACCAAAAGTACTGTCGCATGGACGTTTCTGCGCAGTACAGCCACATTGTGTTGCTTACAACTGTATCACCTTGCAATCTAGAGTTTCTGTGTCGTTCGTTCATATCTTTGAAGCTTTGTGACGTCGCGTCTGCGCGTTTTCGCGAAGTGAGTATTCCCCTATTGGCCCCACCAAAATAACAACCTTCAGCCTTTGTCAATCTAAGGTTGATGAGGAGGAAAGCAGTGTCGGGCGTCGGATAATCATGGGTACACTGTTCTCGTCAAGCGCGGGGTCTTATGATACAATCGAAGGATGGATGACAAGCGGGTAGTCAAACGACGGGGTGGCAGGCGGACAGTGAAATGATATTTGCGCGCACACATGATCTCCGCGGTAGGAACATAGGTCAGGTCATTGTATTGCGCGAATTTAAATCTCAAGGCTGCGGAAGAGCCTCGAATTCAAAGCCAAAGATACGACAAACTGGCACACGATGTCTCGCTGCGTTATCTTCTTCCGCTTCCGCGAGCATCTGCTTTGAAGTTTGAGTATCGTTTTGTCAATATAGTACAATCAGGTGTGGAGTTTCCACGTGGCATCGATAATTCAGCGTCATCTCCTGCTTCCGTCTTTATGTCAAGTTACTGGAGGGCGGAAATCCGAACAAGGCTGCTTCCTACTCGGCTTTAGTAGACTACTAGGCAATCCAAGAAGTAACGTAGCGTGTAGCATTAACAAAACAACATGCAAGATGTACTGTACAACAATAGTCTAGGATGTAAAAGATCCAGGCTTACTCCCCAATACCTATGAGCCCCATACAGGCCACCCCTGCTAACAAACTCAGTAATGCAACAGCCTTTCTCATTGGCGTTGCTTCCTCGTGCTCTTCATCCTCCTTAGTATGCGCCTCACCCCCGCCTTCACCAGCGTGCGAGTGCTCGCCTTGCAAATTCCCATACACGAAATCCCCCGCCAACATTTCAACGGTCGCAGCGTAGATGAGCATACCCGCAGATATCGCGGACATCAGGCCTTGCGTAAGCTGCATCTGGGCATGTGACGATGAGGAGAATGCCGCCATGCCTAGTCCCATCCCGACGGGCGTGGTGATGCCAAAGAGAAAGCTTAGAGTCGGCGCGAGCCAATTGTGCCGACACCGCGTCAACAGGTTCGTGGTAATAGCGTTATTGGCGGATGAGGATGGAGGCAGTGCTGCGATACGAATGCCAAGACTGAGCCCTTCAAAAAGCTGGTGAAAACAGATGGCGGTAGCGAGCGAGGTGAACTCGGACCCGTGCGTGATAGCGAGGGTCAGGCCTATAACGAGCGAATGGATCATGATACCCAGTTGTAGCACCTAAGCAGAGGATATATTAAAGAACGGCTGTGGAACGGAAGAAGAGAGGAACTCACGAGGATACCGACGACCTGGCGTTTCCGGCCAATACGGGGCGGTTCTTGTTCAGATGGATCTTCGTGCATGGGGATAGCGACGGCGCCGGGTTTTGTGCGCGACTGTCCGTTCTCCCCGCCAGCTGGACACACGCACACACAGACACACCCGCCCCGACCGCCGATAAGCTGATATTCGCCATTGTTAACATGGTGCACGAGATCATTTATTACATAGAAGGACTCGCTGCTCCGTGAATGCCTTGGCGAGTTTAGCATTAACGAAGAAAGATAATGTTGGGGTGGATGCCGGATCGTAGCAGGCGGCGATGACATAGAGTGTGTCGTATCAGTCAGCAAAGGCGTCTCCTCACTTAGAGGTGTCGGTAGTGGGGAATCAGTGAGGCAGTGGTTATGGAGATTGGGAACAGAAGGTAAGCGGCGTAGAGTAGGCGCCGGGGATGATGGCGCAGAGGGCTCTGCATGTAGATGGTCGACATATGATGTCGAAATATCTATTCTGGGGTTTAGTAGGCACAATTAAGCGATAATAACCAACGTACATTCAACAAGAAAGATCAATAACATGCTAGCAAGTCTGCATAATAACGCGGTCAGCATTGCTCAGTGGCGGAGATATGCACACACATTATCAAGCCGCACTGCTTCCCGACCATAGATCCATATTCTTGCGAAACTTCCGGGCTAGTCAGCGCCGCGAAAGAATCCTGGAGTAGATGACAAAATGCGGTGGATAGTATAACACCTAGTTGTGGTCGTGGTCAGACAGCTTGCGACCCAAACATGTTAGGAAGATCCTACCTGTGCCAAAATGCTTCCCGATAAAGAATACAACCTTCGGTATGGGAAGGTACGTCGATTTCTTTGATATTCCGGGGAATGACACCGCTGGACGCCCGTCAGCATATGCCACCGCGCCCAGGTGCTGGGGTGATAATGAGACATACCAAAGAGAGAGAGCACAAAGATGAGGCCCATCACCGTCCAGCGACGGTTGGATATCGCGAAGGGTTCATCCTGAACCCGAGATTCTGCGTCTAGTACGCTGGCTAGGAGAGAGGGAGGGAGCAGCATTGCGGGAGTCCTCAGTGGTTGGTGGTAGCATTATGTAGCATCAGCCCCGACACATGTCAGGGTTCTTGTGTACCTCCCCAGTCATCGGCTATATATGGTCTTGGCGCGGACCAATCAGAGACGCTCTGTTTAATCACGAAGCTGGCGCTGTTGGGAGGCAATGTCCTTTGATGCACTGGCTGGAATACGAGAACGGTAAAAATCCATATATGTAGAAAATACGTGCAACAAATGGGAGTGAACGCGGTGAATGCATGCACAGGTAGGTGCACAGCGCATCGATAATACTCGCCCGGCTGGGCAAAGTGTGGGTACTACCACAGTTTCACCAGGTCCCGATTCAGAAGCGTAGAGGTAACTTGACTTCTTTTGGAACGTCGATCAAGGCGGTATCGGGACGAGGCAGGCTGGTAGATAACGTCAATAGGTCGGGAGCTTCATAGCTGAACGGTAGTGCCGTGCCATTAGTGAGGCAGTGAGTCATCGGAACGCCAACAGCATCGCTGTTGGGGCCGAACTAGCATACGTGCTCACTTCACTTCACATCCGGGTAACAAAATGCTACGACGGCAGATAAACAATTAGGTTCAACGGAAACTCGCGTAAGTCGCGGAAGACTGCGCATTGACTGAGAGATGCAGCAGACGAAGATGAGGTTCCAAGATATGAAACAGTTGATTCAGGACTTTTACTAACGGTGAGAATGAAGGCTCTCCAACCGAGGGCTGCCAAGTTCATAAAGGTGATCTTAGAAGAGACAAGAAAGGTGAACCTTTCAAACACCCAAGAGGCTAAGAGCTGCGCTGCCGGCTCCGGTGGCACCTAAAAGCCTTGAACGTATTGCACGCGACTTGGGTAGCTAGGAAAATATGACACGTCCCACCGTGCTCAACTAAACTGGTCTTTGTTAATCCAGAAGCGTTGACGCGTTAACATGAAGGGTAATGGTGGTGGAACGCGTGGGACACTGGGACGCCACACTCGGGCTGAGACATCTTCCTTCCTTTTTTGGCGCAGAAGTGTCTTGGCTGAGATCCCGTGACCTTGTTGACGGTTTCTTTCGTACCATCACCTCCGCGCCGCGCGCCTTGGACCCCGCCCTTGAAACCCTTGTCATGGCTATCCGTACAGGATCAGTGTGGGCGCTGCAAGACTAGGAATCATACGGTGGAACACCCGGGTCAGCGTCCGGCTTTTGTTGGGGGTAAACAAGAGATAGAGATATGCAACGGCGTTGTGAGCCCTTAGGTTAGCTGACTTATCTCAACTAGCTTTGCTGGTTACTCACCATGCAGTAGATGCAATGACACGTCTGTGTGGGTCGTCTTATCCCAATTCCACCGGCCAAGCTCGAAGACTAGCCTTTACGTATAGCGCCTTCTCTTCCTGCTTGAAAGTTCTTGCTTTAGTCTTCAAGTAAGTTGCCGGCATGAACCTTATAACACTTCGCTCATTGGTCTTCCTTTCTTAGACACTATTGCTTTATCGAAAAGTGCGCTGAATAAGTATTCAGGACAACGAGGTATGTGGTACGGACATTTGACTACTACTATGAATGTGTGGTGATACATAATACAACAGGAAGAACGAAATGGGATTGGTTTGAATGGGTGGACGCGTGCGATGTATCGCTGTCAGCGGAGGACCCATATAGCAATGTGGTGGGGGGTATTAGGGTGTACGCCTCTGAAGAGATCATGCCAGTGCGCCGTGATTACGATGCAGCACCCGCCTCAACCTCCTGCGCGCCCGAAACACTTTGATGCCCACCGTGAAAGACACCGTCTGCAACTGCCGCCGCACCGTTTCTTTCATTGACAACTCCTCCGGCTTGTACGCCTGTGGCTCCTCCTCCCCTTCCTCCTCCCCTTCTTCTTCCGACAACAACTCGTCGTAACAGTACGACGCCGCGAAAGTCTTGGTGTATGTGGGATATGCGCCGTACAAAGACGATGATGACGCGTATGACGGACACGGGGAGGCGCGTGAGCACGGGGTGTAATGCCAGTCGTACGGAGACTGAATCTCTTCGGTGTCGTACGTGCGGGAGGAAGAGGCGTAGGACGTCGCGGGCATGAAAGCGCGGTAATCCGGATCGTGCATGATGCCGTCGCGGTCAACGAGGACGCGCTTTTGGGTTGTGTGGTGGGTGTGGGTGTGGGCAGTGTGGGATGGCATCTTTGAGCAGGAGCTGGTGTTGGGGAGCCATTGGGTGGATTCGCGTTCTTTATATCGGTGGTGATCAAAGACAGTCAAAGGGCTAAAGCGCAGGAAGACGTGTGGTGGAGTCCGAGCCGGCTCACCTGGGTTTTCCGGCCAAAGTAAAGGTCAAAGAGCTGATTAGATGGTGTGTGCTTATCTTATCGGGTCTTTGTGTGCTTTGATCGATTTACTTACTATTCTCGATAGATTGGCTGGTTTTGTCAATCTTGATACGAAGGCGTGTTTTTGGCGTGTTTTCAACACTCACTCGCGGATCTGGACAACCAGCTATCCTGACGTTGTCATAACTGCCCCAGAGTGTCCGAAAAATTCTACGATTTTCGGATGGCCTTGCCATGCCCGTTTTCCGGTAATCAAATAGCTCACCCCACGTCCCCCACTTCCCGATTCGCAATCGTCCAAGCATTGCTCGCTTTGATCGCGGCTTGGATTCTCATGGTGCAGTCTGCAAGTATTCCGCCTAAAGGTGCTGGTGCCCTTAATGTCTTGCCTTTAATACAGTCTAGTCCGGCTACCAATCTGCTTACCACCTCCGAGTCTTCGTAAGGTGCTTACTTGCCGGTAGTGCTACCTCTGCTAGTATACATCAATACTGAGGCTTCTAGGCCAGTTTTCATTTTTGAAGGATCAGGCCATACAAACTGTAGGTTTTTGACTGAACCTGTTGCATTTTTTAGCTTGTAATGTTCCATACTTGTGTACCACAGGATTGTCTTCTTGTGGCGCACTCGCTCGACAACCCCACAGATTGGCGAAAATCCCCTTCTGCTTGTGGCAAATTCCTGTTCAATGATCGGTGGCGATCTCGGAAAGAACACCCCGCCAAAGACGCTCCCTACACGGCCATGAACGATTTACGTCTCGATGAACGAGCTCTAGTCCATGACGCATACGTAGATATCGCTAGGCTCGGACGTGCACACCCCGCATACATCCGCAGTCGCGAACCGAACCAGGTACTTACTTTGTTTCGAATAAGGGTCCAACCCACCTGACCGGATTCTTTGTCTAAACGCACGGATATGAATGGACTGTGGAAGGTTGTGTCTTTCACGGAGAGACCTCGTTGTGGCGGATAGATAACAATCTGCGGCATGGTGTGCTATTAGACGGTGTACGCCACTGCGGAAGGGTTGTGAAAAGGGTTTCTAGGGGGTGTGCTATTAGAGCGTGGTAATGTGACTGGGAGGCTTGAAGACGGATGCCAACGCGAAGGAAGGATAGATATTCCAAAAATGAATATAGAAAAGCCCGATCGCGAAGATGAATATACAATATGGGGGATTAGTTTTACAACAACATGTTCAGGATCCGTTGCCGCCGCCCGTCTGTAGAGAGAAAAGGCGTCAGTACACGGAGGAAGAAATAAGGGAGATAACGCACCTGCTCCAAATGGGCATCTATCGTGTCCTGGTCCTCCATGTCGACCTTGTAGAGCGCAGGTAAATTGGCGGTCGTGTGGGTGGGCTTAACGGCAACGCACCTCTGCTGGCGTCTGATCTGGCTGGATACGCTTTCCCTCGTACGTGAATTTAAACGTCCCTACAACACAACGCCCATAAGCCTCTAGCGCCACTGGTCGCCTGGAGGGTAAGTATACGCGCCTGGCTCTTTACCAAATTTCTTCTACAAAAGCGGGGGGGGGGCCATCAGTCGCGGAAAAAATTGCGTAGCATAATTGTGACGCACCTCTGCTGCTGCGAAGACTTTGGCGAAGCGCGTGTCTCGTCTAACCATGACAGCTATCTCTGCCCCAGTCATGTCAAAAAAACGCGACCCCTGGGAGGAAGAGAAGGGGACGCACTGTCGCCTCCGTCAGTCTGAATGTGGATATTGATTTTTGGCTTGACATCTTCGGGTTCTTGGGACATGGTGGTGCTGTTAGAGGGCGCGGTGATGGGGAGGAGGAAAGACGCGTTTGTCACAAGTCACCATGATTAGGTCACACTTTCCAAATTGCGAATTCACAAGGTAAATTAGCGGAGACTGGAGACATAGAGTGATAACATGAAACATGGGGACATAGCTCAGTTGGGAGAGCAACAGACTGAAGTGGGGTAGTCCATGATCTGCTGGTTTCTGGAGGTCCCCAGTTCAATCCTGGGTGTCCCCATTTCTTGCGTCAAGCTTTTGCAAAAGACGCCACACAACAAAAAAAATTAAAATCAGACGTCAAATGTCCTAGCGGTGCCACAACGGTACCCGGGTACCGCCATTGAAATTTGCGGCGCTTGTCGCTGTGACTGAGTGCCTGATAGATTCAATCGATATCATGATGCGAGTACTCATCCATCGATTACGGAAAGGACAAAGAAAGCAAAGTCCTAGAACGAGTAGATGCAATCTCTTGTCGCCGGAATGAATAGTATTGGATTCTCGGTCGAATGCTCACTGCATTTCTCCATAGTTTTTCCTTGCTTCGTTTGTTGATTCCCGTAAATGTGCCTCCCAATAGCCAACTGTTTTAAATTTGTACCATTCACGCACAGTCTTCGAGGAGTCCTATCCGCCTTGGAACGGATTGATCACCTGTATTCCAACAACAACTGCGGCCACTCTCGCCAATCTGGCGAGGAGTGTTATGGCGCGGCACCGCATTGACCACGGAAATGTGGAAACAGCGCGCCATAACACTCCTCGCCAGATTGGCGAGAGCTGCAAAAGCAAGGAATCGATGATTTACGTCATTTTGATCGGTCGTTTTAGTGCTTGGGAAAAAAGTCTCGTGCTGCATGCACGTTCTAATCTCATACATCCATCATCAAAGACATTGTGCACATCAAAGCTTGCCTTCCTGACTATTAAAGAGACCTTCTGCCAATCTAGTGCCCTCTACTTCCCACATCTCCCCCCTCTTCAGTACTACCGTATGAGCAAAATCAGCTCTGCGCCTCAGGCACCTCCGCCGCCCTCCGCCATCTACTCGCGCGACGTCAAGTTTCTCGTCGTGACAGACGGCTCACGGCGTGTCTTACTCCCGAAAAAGACGCTATCCAACTCCTTCCAAGTGCGTTCTCTTCTATATACACGTTTTTCACCTCGTGTTCCAACGCATGGTCTTTTCATCTAGGAAGCACATGAGATTATCGCCAGTTACTACCCATCCATCCCCAAAGACCGCCTCGTCCTCCACACGGACCGACTGGAAGAATGCGAGGGCCAGCCCGTCGAAGTAACTCGGGAAAGCTGGCAGTATGTGCTTCCTCTGGTACACACAGTATCCGTATCGCTATTGCAGAATACGCCCCGCGACAGCCTAGACGACCTTATAGGACGAGATTGTGCGCACATATTACCACAACCCTCTGCTTCCAACTCATGTTTTGCTAGTATTCGACAACTCACCGCCGTCGTACACGAATCCATTACCCGGGATGGCTACGCCTCGCTCTCCGGTCATATCCTCTAACCCGCCTCCGGCAGCACATCACAACGGTACTCCAGCCCGAGATGTGAACATGGAGCACTCCTTCTCGCGACGATCGGGCAGGTCGCCGCCTCGCTCCCCCGTAATCACTTCGAATCCTCTACCGCTACATCGCCCATATGACGCTGCCCGCCGTGGCTCAGAGCCCAACAACGCGTCGCGTCAGCCTGGAATGTCGACGCCACGCTCACCAGTCATACAATCCAACCATCCACCCACATCGCACCGGCCTCCATTGCCATTCCGCAACGAGCGAGACCCCCACCGCCGTGATTCGGAGCCTCATATCAACGCGTCTTCATCTCGCCCTTCCTCCCCTGGCCCCAGAACGCCGCCTTTGCCCATGCCGCCCAAGCCTGGACCTCCTCCGGAGTATCATATCTACATCTCGTCCCCGTTTACGCCTGAGCCCAGGCGCTGCGGTGTAAACGAGATAACCGACGTCGCGAAGCTCGTAGAGTCGTACGGCGACATCATTGGGAAGAAGCTGCACGAGTTTTCGCTCGTGTATTGTGGGCAGACGTTGATGCATGGCCGCTTGAAGGATTACAACATTGGAGACGGGGCTAGTCTGCGATGTGTTTTGCATGACAACAACAGATGGAGTGGCGGTGGTGGTGGTGGCGGCGCAGAGCGGGATCCGCGCCGTCGGTTGTCGTCGTGATTTTTTTGAGTTGGATTTTTTTTCTATCGTCGCCTTTTGTCTGCAGTACTATACTGTATCATTACTATCCTCCATCGGTACCACCTAGTCTGTCTATGTGTATGATATATACTACTCTTGATCTTAGTCCTTTTTTAGATATTTCACATCGTTTCGATTTTACCATAATGTTGTGGGGTGTCATTGTCGCATCGGGTTTAGATCTTCGATCATCGAACTGTGATGGCCAGTTCTGTGGCGGCTTTCAGGAAGACACATTCTTTCTTGTGTTGACGGGCGATATGGGAACTCGGTTTTGAGTATTAAATGACCAGCTATATATTGCACGAACTGTCTGAACCAACTAAAAGTGAAGATGCAAACCAAGGACTGGTGCACCTTGCTCCACATAAGGTGGAGTGAGGTACATTTGGATAGCTGAGGTAAAGCCAGGAGCTCGCCTGTACAGTAAAACGGAGAAGTGATCACGATCGTCCTTGGTAAAAGCATATTCGATCGACATCAAGAGTCGTGGGAAATGATGATTTTTGACACTAACCTGAAACTTTTCTGAAGGGGAGGGGGCCCCCCCTTCGATCGATCCTCGATCTCCGATCACTGTCCATTTTCTTTTCTTTCGCTTTTCTTCCCTCCTCAGCCCAGTAATCCGGGGTCTTGTGAGCTCGAACAGCACCCTGGATTACTCAGTAACTACTATTCTTCCTCTGCGACACGTTTTTCAAGCTCTGTACTAGGTTTACTTGCCAATAACAGTATCTGTCACTGCTACACGTCCTTGATCTAACGATTCCTTGCATTCAGCTGCATTGTGCACCCCCACCACGACCGCAACTTTGACCACAGCCACGACTACTGCCTCTTTGAGTACCATGGCCGACTACCGCTGCCATGCTCTCTGGAGGTTCCGGAGGTTGCATCCTTTGGGCTGTCAGCTGGTTTTAACTTTTGGGTGCTCCACAGTGCCGAGCATCATCTCCAGTAGAGGTCCCAGATGATGGTTTGCATGAGAGAACGGAGACAAGATTACTGACACCTGTCATCAGCCTCGTCTTCGGGTTGACTAATTCTGACGCGTCGGGAAGCAGTAGAGGGCAGAAATAACCTGAATTTATTGTGGACAAGAGTGATAAGAGTATCTAGAATGAGATGGGTACAAGTTGTAGGAGAAAATGCGTCTGCAGCAACCAGTAATGGAAGATGAAGGAAACAGCAAGAACTTTTTTTGACGGTGATCGGACAATGATCGACCGGCCCGGCATACTAGGCTAGTATCCGGGATTGTAAAAACGCCTGACTCTTGATCGACATCTATGAACTTTGAGGCAAGATGTTGCATCTGTGCAAAACCGTTCCCTTGAACTCGCTGGTTGCTCCAACGGGCGTTTCTGGGCCAATTCTGGCAAAATGGAGAAGAACCGACTCGCTAATTCAAGGATAAACCGTGATCATTAGCCGCCTCAGTACAAGGGCGATCTCAGGAAGATACTGCCTATCCAATAGCAACTTGTGTTTCCGACCGGACTGTTTAGAAATTCAAGTGTTATTAAAATAAGTAATGATGTTCATGTTTCTGAAGCAGAATGGTGCGTTGTACGCAACGTTAGAAGAGGTTGAAGAGGATCGTAGGTTCATTCATCAATCTTTTTCAAGTGCAGGTCTACTCAATGGGTGACGATTGGCTTGAAACTATACACTCAGTCTACGATTCCACATTTCACCTACTTTCCAGGGCAGAGCAGCCCTTCCTGTCATATGCGCACCTCCATGGGAGTCTCTCGTACATACCCTAGCGGGAAAACGGCCGAAAGGATCCCAGACATCTGGTAACCATTAAACGAAATCGTATTCAATCCGGAGCAGCTCTTAAAAAGGCTAACAGCCGCCGCTTTCCAAGGCCGTCATCCGTCGGGTAGTCTTTACATCTAGGAAGGCTCAGACTGTGAGAATGAGAACCTCTCGAGCTGGGGAAGCCGTGTGGCGATTATTTCTCCGAGTTGTGGCTGCAGAAATGTATGTATATGAGGAAGGCAGCATTGGATTCAGGACTCCCAGCACGGACCAAATCATCATCCGCTCGCGCGGCCATCCCGAGCGGACGGTCTGAAAAGCGCTTGCATGTTCTTCCGAGGACATCGAAAACGCGTGACCGCCCTCTTCCAAGCTCAGAGCCGCCAGTTGATGTGAGCTTCCGACAGAGATTGAGGGATAGCCAATGTAAAAGTAATCCACCTGGAGCGTCACGGCCGACGGGGGTATGAAAAGGGCAACAAGGATGTCGCCACAGATACTAATAGGTGTTTTAGGTTATCGAATATACCCAACAAGTCTAAACTGATATCAGAGGAGTCTTCCAAAGAGTCGTATGTACTGTCAAGGGAGAGAAGACGAACGAACGAGAAGGATTTTTGTCGCAGGCGAGGGGAACGGTTCGACGTGGATAAGCGAGTACATATCTCTCGCAAGGGGCTGCACGTTGTGGCAAGATTGACGAGGCTTTGCGGGCTGATGGGAAGGAAAGAGTAAGTAGATGTATTGATGAATTTCGGTCGGCAACCCCACAAAATGCGACTGCTGCTGGGGCTTCCCTTTGGGTTGAAAACTGAGGTTCGATGTGGGCGGATCGTGAGGAAGTGTTGCTGGTGGGTCGCCGACCAATAACGGCTCCAAGTCAGAGAAGATGGGGCTTATGCTCTTCAGCGCCCGGCAAATAACATCGACAAGTGTGCCCTTGTCGAATGCAGATGCGTCTCCTCCGTAGAACGACTTATACGGGTCAATCCCGATTGCTATATCTCTGACCATCGTCTCCTTAATGATAGCGTATAGAGCAACAAGTAAGCGAGACTGTACGCTGCTCGGAGTTCAGGGCTTTGGTAGGCTGGGGGCGAGAAATACCAAAACGCAGTATGAGGATCCTCGTTGGAAGGTGGAACACTAGAAGGTCTACTATTCTGAAAGTGGGAGTGGAAGAGGGTGGCTCTAGTCATTCCCCTGTCAAAAGATGCACCAGAGTCTAGGGCAAGGACCAAGTTCCAGAGCAGGTAATAGCTCATGGTGAAGAACGCGAAAGAGCGTAAGCCTGGTCCAATATCATACGGACTGAAACACATGATTAGAATATTAAGAGTCAATAACGAATTAGATCTCACCAGAAGTATATCTAAGATTCCGCATCGGTACTCTAGGATGTTGAGCAAGGTATATGAGCGGCGCAAGATGACGAAATGGATTTGCCGGTTTTGTGAGGACAAGTAAGACGAACTGTGCATCATAATGGAATTCCGGATTGCTGCAGCAGAGGTCGGGTGTTACCTCAAATGCACGTTTCTTCACGCTACGTTGGTAAAACTTTTCACTATATAGGACTTACTCCATACAATTGTTGAAATCAAAGCAAAGGATGTGCTCTACTCAGGTGCATGAGACTCAACACGACAATTCTCCTGCGTTCTGCTAGACGAAGGTAAATAAAACATCAGAGACGTTAAATAAATCACCCACCATATCACCGCGATGCCTTGACATCCGGACACAAAGTCGTCTTCGACTAGGACATCGATGACTTGGACGATCGGAGTCAGAAGCTGAAGCGTAAGACCAACGTACATACTAAAAGCAACACGATGCCCGCCGTGTTTCGCGCCGGTTGGTCGTCTCCAATATTCCCAATCGATACAGCGTACCATACGAGGGTGATAAAAGCGTGCTTTACCACGACGTGCGGTCAAAGCTCCATGTAGGCGAGATGTTTCCCGACGAAGATAGACAAGGCACTAGTCCATAGTAAGTACACAGCTAAGCCCCGGGCCGTTGAATGTTCAATGAAGGGTGACACGAACAATTCGGCGAAACGACGCGTCATAGATGGTTAAGCGCGACGTGAAGTAGGGGGCCGGAGACCTGTACATAGGTCCATCATCGAGAGCATGGTGGTAGGAGGCGAGAAAGCCGCCACGCCTGTGACCCATCATGTGAGGTGACTGTCCGGAGTTTCCAAAATTGAGCCGACGTACCTTGACCTCCTCTCACTATGACAAAATCGCGAAGCCCAGTCCAAGTATGACGCGTCTTCTTGGGATCCATATGAACTCGTCGGCGTTGTAGCAGAACTACTCGGGAAGGACGATCAGAGCTTGTAGGCAGCTTTCGGCGGAGCAATTATGGTCTGCAAAACCAGTACGTCTATTCGGCGCGATTGGGCTTAACGTTGACGACTTCTAGTGACTGGTCCCATCGTGGAGGAGGAAACGGATCCTACGTCGATATCATCTGCGTCTTGGGACGGTCCCCTCTGAAACGTTCCGTTCCACCGAACTCGTCAGGCAAAAATCTATGCACAGGGCCACCTTTCCTTCGCAGGCAGAAATTTAGACAAATGCGGGATACACGGCATTTAACGAGCGACGATTAGGTATGTCCCTTTACAGCTTCGTCGATATATTAGCCTTGCTCATCTCCAATAGCTGGGGCATTCAAATGTAGCTTGGCCTGAGCCGTGACTCTCGTATCCCGCCACCATTGCGCCGAAGTTCCTCGTCCAATATCCGTCGTCCTATGGAAAGCTTTGGAAGTCCCGCCGAATGACATCGGATTGACGTGGGCGAGGACAAGCTCATGAATCCGGTACGTCGTTATTAGTTTTTTACTGGCCTAGCGTTCAACCTCAACGTTTTCTAGTATTGCCCCTGGCTCCCATGTCATTCCCATCCATATGCAAATGCGCTACCATCCTCCTCCCTCTCCTCAAAAAACGACCATCGCCAAATACTTCGCGCTCGTCGTCGACGACAAACCTTTCCCTATACCTACCCCGGCGCTTGTCAGAATCCAGTCCCATCATGCGCTTCACGAACGCGAACTGGTTATCATGTCATCTTTAGCTTCTGTGTCATTTGACGCGTCATTCACCTGATGCTGTGAAAACTTGCCTGTTGCCTAAGTGCCTCGAGGCTTCGACGTTATCCAGAGCCCTGATCATCCTCGACAGGTTCTTCAAGAAAGTCATCGTATAACCCTTGTCTCCCACTCCTACTTGTAGGTCTTTAAACCAGACTGCCATCATCCGAATTTGACGTTACCTCTCATAGCGCACCTCATGGCCGGTCGCTGTAAACAATGCCAATCTTCCGATGTCGAATATCGCAAAGGCAAGCAAGCGCCGTCTCCTGAGATCGCGCGATTGCTAGAGACAAACGATCCCCCGTCTGCCAGTCAAGAGGAGGAGTTTAGGAGGATCCGCGTCGACGGTGTGAAGCGTTTAGTTGAGCTCGAGACGATTATCGAGGAATTGCAACAGACTCTTGAGGGCGTGGTGGCTGAGCGGGATGCGCTGACGTGGAAGGTGGAGCACCATCGTCTGGTGCTGAATCCTGTCCGCCGACTTCCCACAGATGTTTTGCACGAAATCTTCCTTTTCGCTTGCGCACGTAGCACCATAAATCCTTCACACTTCTATCTAATCCGACCCACTCTCCTTGCCGCCGTATGTCGTTCGTGGAATGATATTACGATGACCTTCCCGCAGCTCTGGCGGCAATGCCATGTCTTAGTTGCCGCGTCGCGGGAAACCAACCAGCCATTATCTAATTCGGGGCGTACTGTTTCCAATGAAAAAAACAAGGACGACATGCAAGTTGGCACTGCAACGGCTATTTCTCGTGCAGCTTTTTGCCCTCTCTGGATCGACTTACGCTTGGAAAGCAGGTTTTTGGCTACCACTCCCTCCTACATCCTGCTTCTGTCCATTGCTAATCGCATCCAGCGAATCTGCATTTGGACTAGTGATCTCCAGATCTGCGATTGGCCAGAGTTCCGCCTATTCACTCGTCGTCTAACGTCATTGGAGTCCATGGATTTGCGCATAACCACCTTCGACCACGCTCAAGGAATACCCACCTTTTCTGCTCCACGCACTCTACGACATCTTATCATTACCTCCTATAGCTTACTCTCCAACCCAGGTGTCAATCTCAACTGGAGTCACCTGGAAAGCCTTGTCCTCCGAGCCCCATACGGACATGCAACGACACATTCCACTCTTGTTATTCTTGCCAAAGTGCACAACCTACGTCGTCTTACCTTCTCTGATGAGTGCGAAGTCCGAACCCTTCCGGCAGGGGATGGACTTCGCACCACCGACAAGTTGGTTACTATTGCTCATTTGACGGATCTGGTCATCGAGAGCGACCATACCCTCTACGATGTGATGGCCAACATTAGCACTCCATCCTTGGAGCACTTGGTAATCAGGGGATGTTGGCCCAAGATATATTCACTCGTCGCGGAAATGCTTCGGAGATCAGGCTGTGCCTTGCTACATGTTACTTTGCAGACCCTTAGCGATGCACCGGCTTTCCCTAGCATTGATGCCGCCGACTCTCTGATACGTCAGTGTGGTCGACTCCGAGAGTTATATCTCCTTGAAATCCGTACTGGTACGGAATCGATCACACAGCTTCTTTCCTCCATAGAATCCCTTCGTCAGCTACGCGTCCTCGCAATTGACATTTCTTATGTGCATGACTTCCATGCCACGAAGGAGGTCGGCGTGGCTGACAGAATTCTGGCATTCTTGGAGTCTTGCCAGAGACTTGCCGACTCGGATGCTACTGGTGCGGCATCGCGCGTAGACTTGGAAACGTTTACGCTGCATGCCCCGGTTAAAGAGGTATTCGACTTTTCGGAAGGGCAGTACCAGCGCATCAAGGCGCTACGTGCATCTGGTCTTTCATTCTACATGTGTCGATATACTGAAACAGATCGTAGGCTATATTGAGTACATAGTGGTCTTCGAGTCGCGTTTGTAGTGATAGCTATGTCTTGTACGATGAGTGTTATCTTATTTATGTACGACTGGAGTATTTATAGGAAGGTCAATACACTCCCGTATCTCACAAACGTTTCCAACCTGGTTATGACCTCAAGTACAAAGTATACTGCCAATCCTCATGCAGGTGAGCCAACGACAGCGTTAGAGGATCTCGACTGGCCGGAAATATTTCAGCTGCTCACGTCGCAGCTAGAACTGGAATGTGGCGTTACGTTGGGAGACGATTGTAGTTGGTAACATGTATATTCGAGTCTGTACGACGGAGAGAATTCGGATATTTACTAAAACCCAATTTAGGTTTCAAGCACTGTCCACTTTTTTGGCTGCCATTTCCCGAGTGTGACCAAAATCGTAGTCGCTTGGGATGGATTTGGAGGCATCAATCCAAGCTCGGTTCTCTGTTTACCTCCATGACCGCAGCGCCACCGACAACGACGACGCCGAGGCGCAAACAAGGAGAGCGTTTCCCGAGTTCGGCCTGTTTTTGGTAGCACATGTCAGGCCTTGACATATTCTTTCTTGTGTTAACAAAACGGGCGATATCGCCGGAACTCGGGCTCTCCTGCAGTCACAAAGCGGAAACTATCCTTGCTAATCTATCACGAATAACTTGCATTCTTCTTCACTGGGTGCGTTGCTTTCTTCCGCCTCGCGCATCTTTTCAAACTTCGTTTAAAGACTGCGGCTCTCCCACTGTATGTCAAAATGCTGTGTCAACAGGCGACCCATCTCATCTAGAACTCTCATCAATCTGTCAGCGAGATGATAGAGATTTACTACCATTTCGTTACGTTACGCATAGCCCCGTACTTGGTGATTGACGTTCACTCTGTCCGCTTCCTGCATCATTATGGCTGAGCTGGCTGGCGGTTTTATTGGTGCTGGCGCTACTCTCGCTGCTACGGCCTACGCCCGCGCTTCTGGTTTCTCTGGCCGACACGAGTGCTCTCACCGAGCAGAGCTGGCCAGCGGCCTCGATGGGAGCGCAAGTCGCTTTAGTGTCTCGTTGGAGAACGGGACGGTGACCGAGGATGATGAAGAGTCCTTTAGGGTAATGTGGCATGAGTGAGTTTTCCTAGTATCCAGCTACAACTACTATCTCAACATGATCATTGTAGTGCGCGACAGAAGAATCTAGAATACTACGAGAGCATAAACGCGTACAAAGACGTTTCGTGGATAAGGCTCCCAATCAAGCTCAAACTGAGAAAAGTGGTTCGGAAGAAAAAGCGGTCCGCAAGGGATTCAAATTACAGCGTGAGGCATCATGTCGAGGTAAGGGTGTCGATATGCACCAGAGACGGTTGTTTATGTGTTTCACAGGACGTGGCGGACTCCTTGTACTCCTACTCTAATAACGCGTCTGTTTACGCGACTTCTGGTTCTCCTCCTGGTTCTGCCCTAGGAAATGAGTTCATCAGCGAATGGCGCGACAGACTCCACGTCGGGACCTCATGGCATGACTATAACGAATCTCTGCCGAATCCCGATGAACTTGTTGATCCTATCGACTCTCCTCTGGATGGATGCAGGTAAAATCTGCACACATCAATGGTATGCTAGCATCTAACGCACTACGCAGAACACCTTCTGATTGGACCACCCTGGATTCTTCCCAACCTGCAGTCCAGACACCGCCTGATACTTATCAGGACACGGAGGATAGTTCATTCAAGTAAGTTTTTTTCAACATTGAGCACAACCTTGATTAATTGCTTTGTGATAGACAATTCAGAAAGGACTTTGACGATGATGTGCTATTGGAGGCTTTACTTCAACTGCTTTGATCTAGAAAGAAGAAGTTCTGCGCACCAAAGTCTCTTGAGCAAAGGCATAGTCACTGGAGAAAGCCATCGAGGACCAGAAAGAGACGAATGATATCCAGATTCGGAATGTCCATAGTGGTGTACATGTACAATACTTATAGGAAGTTAGTGTTGATGTTCTTCTTCATCGGGCTTTCCGTTATGTTGTGAAACATCCGTTTCACCAACCTGACCATTCTCCTCATTCTCCTCAATCTCTTCAATCCCTGACAGAATCTCATCCACCGTTATCTTTGACCCCATCTGTCGCGCACTCGCCACACGACCCGCAACAAGCGCACGCCGGCGCTGTCCCTCCGGATCCCCAGCAAACGCTTTCAATTTCCTTACCTCAACCAACAAATCCCAACCCACATCTCCCTTCCCCTCACACTTTCCCGAAAGGTCGATGATCTGCTGCTCAACTTTGTCCAAGGAGATAAGCCCATTACACGTCGCGCGAACCAGACCGTCGACGCGATCACGGGGCGCGTATTTGTAGTCTGGATTTACAGGCTCCGGAAAGTCAAAGTACATAAACGTCGTCGGCCCCGAGCCGTTGAGCGTGTTGGTGAACGTCACCGTCATCGATATCGCGCCGAGCCCGCCCTCGGACTGGATCCGCGCGGACTGACGGCGGTCAGCGCTGGATGAGCCGCGAAGTTCGTGGATCGTGTGCAGCAAAAAGTCAGAGGGCCAGTCTTGCCCGAGCGCTTGCTTCCCCTGCACAACGGTGAGGCTTAGCGATTTACTGTGCAGCTCCGAATCAGGACCGTGGAGGCGCAGATGCTCGACCGCCATCCAGCGGAAGACCCCTTCGTATGTCTGTCCTGGGTATTTGGTTACGATCCGACGACATAGCTTCGAGACGACATACCCAAAACCAGGTAGATGGACTGAGATTCGCCGGAGGGATCCAGCGGCTTTTGTGCGTCCTCCAATGCGAGCGCTGGCAATCTTTGCTCTAAAGATCCAAATGATGAGACGCGAGTAAGACTGATCTCTGTAAGGACCTACGCAATACAGCACGTATTTACACTTGGCACAGGCTTTCATCTTATGCCCATCGTACCCTCGCTGCCGATGTGGGCAATCGGGGAACGCGCAATCCCGTTTCGGCTTAGGATCCGGCACGTACACGCCAAGCTCTGGGAAGATCAATGGCATTGTATTCGTGAAGCTGGCGCAATATGTGGGGTGTGCGATGTTACAAACAGACAGAGCTGAGAGTGGATGACAAGGATGATGGGCGAGAGCAAGCAAGAAAGTTGAGGACCCTGTGACGAAAGATTGTACCATTCATTGATGAACCAATGAGATCAAGAACAGCTTGACTAATTATTGCGGCGTACCAAGGGAATCTTGAACTCGAGACGCCGCCTGATATATTAACTCAAACGAAGGGTACAAATTGTCTGATTTCGTTCCATATAGATATCCAACTAAATATCAACTACTGTAGAGATTCGTTCAATTCGTCAGTCACGGGTCACAAGGGACCCAAAATCGGCGAAATGTCACACCAGTCACAGGTCCCAGCGCAATCCGACGAATCTGACTTTCAAATTTGATCAAAAATCACTCAAAAATTCAGCCGATTCGGGCGTAATACGACGAAAATTTTTCCCGTGTCACGGCACCTGCGGCGCCGCGACGAAATCAGATTTTCGTCAGGCCGGTCACAGGTCACATGGCCTGACGAATTGAACGAATCTGCACAGTATGTAGGTCTTCAAAAGATCCGCTACACGTACTACCCCTTCGCGTTGCCAGTACACGGGAGCAACACCGTGATTTTTGCTTTGAATAGCTTATCAGGCTGCGAGAAAGATACCAAATCATAAACGTCGTCTAAGGTTTTCGCACTGATACGTATACTTGAGGCTGCGCCACCATTGATTAGAGAGAGAAGACCGTGCATGCTACGTCAAGATCATCAATCCCCGTTGAAACGCATCCTCTGCTGACGGTCGCCGCTACACAATTGGGAGGAAGTCTCTACCAGTTTCGTTAAATTGAATCTGCAACGTTCGTACCTATTCATCCCCCACTCAGCTAGGTGCTCGGTCCGTCAGTACTGTACAGAACAGAACAATAGAACCCCACGCGGGGTTAATTGATAACACCGTCGAGAGACAATTGTCGAAGACAATAAGCCTCCGGCTCGAGGCGTCGAAACAGAAAGCAGGCAAGTACTTAAGTCGAAGAAGAGTTGACAGGTAGGCGTGGTGACTTGGCGAGCTTGACTGCCGACATTAGGCACCTAACTTCGGTGATCAAGCTTTTTGATTCGCCGCCACAAATGTTACAGCGGTCTATGTACATGGAAAGGTACGAGTCTTCATGCTTGTAAAATACCCGCGCTTATAGCCATTCTGCAAATCGGGTCTCAACCAGGTGTGGACAATGACAAGATAAATACCCTACCTCCGTGATCTCATGCTTAACTTCCTTGTTAGATTTACCGCCACTCCGAGTACAGAGACCGTTTTAGGATTCAACGTCCAAGCACTCATCATCATCGGCATCAGCCTCCTTTTCGTCCCAACCTGATAAAATTTCTTCCGTCGTCGCCTCCGACCCATTGCCTCGTATCTCAGCCGCACACTGAGCAGCAGCAGCCCGCCGACGCTGTCCTTGCGGATCCCCAGCCCACGCTTTCAGCTTCCGCACCTCAACCAACAAGTCCCACCCCACGTCCCCCGCCTGCTCACACCGGCCCGAAAGGCTGCTTATCTGCTGTTCGACCTTGTCCAGCGGAATAAGCCCATTACACGCAGCGCGTACTAACGCATCGACGCGATCCGGGGGAGCGTACTTGTATTCGGGATTCGGGCGCTCGGGGAAATCGAATTGAAGGGCATGTGGTAAGACAGTGATAGGCGGCGCAGAGTCGTGGAGTTGGTTCGTCAGTTCCGCCTGTACTGACAAGACACCTATTCCGCCGGCGTCTTGGATCTCGGCACAACGTCGTGACTCATGGGTGTCCTTCACTGGACGTATGAAATTGGCTTTGAGGATCTCCACTGGATCTATTAGATTGATGGATTGGAGAAGGAAATCCGAAGGCCAGTCCGGTCCAAGTGCCTGTTTGCCGTGTACGACCGTGAGGCTTAGAGTTAGGCCAGCTTTGAGGAGGGAGTCCGTGCTATGAAGGCGCAAGAGTTCGACCGCCGCCCAGCGAAAGACACCTTCGTAGGTCTACAAACATGATTGTTAAGGACGGGGTTTCGAAACTACGTGGTTACATACATAAAGCCAGGTATTGGGATCAAGAAGCGGTCCTGGAGGAACACAGCGTTGTTTGTGCGTCCTCCAGTGCGATCTCTGGCAGTCTTTGCTCTGTTGAAAGTTGAGTTGGTGCATGGACAGACAAATTTCGCCCACATACACAATAACGAACGTATCGACACTTGGCGCATGCTTTCATCTTGCGCCCACCGTAGCCGCGTGAGCGACGTGGACATTCTGGGAAAGCGCAGTCCTTCTTCGGTTTGCTATCCTCCCATATGATACCTAGCTCTGGCATTACCAACGGCATTATGTCTGTCACTTGAACGATAGTGGTAGTGGTGGTGGTAGGAACAATGTAAGACGCCCTGGGAAACTACAGCGGAACAGTCTCAGAAAATTGTCGCATTGGGTAAGGCCGAATCTGACAAGAAAATCGTATCGCGTAGGACGTTGTGGTGTCGAGCTTATACGTCTTCTGGCTAGTGTGAGATCTAACGGCAGTCAGCAAGAGTCCCACAGGCGAAATAATTGATCTAATTTGAGTGAGGTTAGAGGATGAATTGCCAGGAAACACCAGAGGGATCGGGCTAAACGAGGAAAAAGATGCATGCATTGAAGGATCATACACGCATACAGACGACATATACATGTTCCCAAAACCTCTGCTGCAGCTCCACACGTAACATCGTAGCGCATACCACTACTTCAGCTTCTTCTTACTGGGAACCCAATCAGTAACCGCATAAAAGTAAACAATAAAGAGGACTCACGGCCGGAGCTGGGAGGAGTGTCCACACGAGCGCTTGCGGCAGTTGGTGGCACGGGGCGGGAGGCGGGCATAGCACTTGCGGCAGATTTGCTTGTCGCAGTTGTATTTTGACGCGAGCACCTTGAGCGAGGGCTCGATGATTCCACCACGGAGACTGCCGCCAGGATAAGCTGAAGGCGGTAAGAGCAAGGATACTAAACACACCGGAGGACCAAGTGCAGAGTCGACTCCTTCTGGATGTTGTAGTCGCTCAAAGTGCGGCCATCCTCAAGCTGCTTGCCGGCGAAAATGAGACGTTGCTGGTCGGGCGGGATACCCTCCTTGTCCTGGATCTTGGCCTAATCCAAAACACATGAGCTGTGTGCTCGCTGGCCGAGCTCCATGAGACGCACCTTGACGTTGTCGATTGTGTCGGAAGACTCCACCTCAAGGGTGATCGTCTTGCCCGTGAGGGTCTTGACGAAAATTTGCATCTTCAAAGGCGGGTTAAGGAAGGATTTTGAAAGCGGAGACAGCGAGCTCACCTTGATGCTGGTACGAATGAGGGGCCTGGGAATATGACACCGAGAGTAGTTAGGGAGCTGTACAGTTCCGGATTTGGTGGCTGACTTTAGGGCCGGCTGCACATGTGTTCGGCTCGATCGGCCGCGCTTCAAACTTGGATCCCATCTCCTGCAGTCAATAAACATTGATTCACATTCTGGCTCGTCTTCTGTCTCTCAATGGCCTATTTAGCGAGTTTCTTTCTTCAAGTTCCTACAAGATAACATGGAATGACATGTAATCGTTCAGGAATGAAATCAACAAACCAGTAACAAATTGTGGGCAAGATCCGGAAGTATTGTGAAGATTCTGCATTCCATAGCACGGCTAATTACGGCTCTTCTACAAAGGCTAGATGCGATAGCAAGCGCGTCGTTGAACTTGGGCAATACCTCGTCGCGTCGCGTCCGGAAGGCCAGGCCTTCTGCCCCTGGCCCTGACTAATCCATGTCTTCAAACCCCATCTGTGGCAGTGCAGCCTTCTCCTCATATTAACGACGACGACGACGACGACAACGACGCACCAGACACGCCAAAGACCGAACGACAACTCCTACTACACTTCATAATGGGACGCTGGACGCAATATGACGAAGTAAATACTCCACCGCCAGTACGCCATTGTAGCTAACCATTCACAGGATGAATACCGCCTCCCAGAAGGCATGGAACGTATAGGGTATGACGCCGACTCCCAAACCTACACCTTCCGCGATGCCGACGGCTCAATATGGAAGGGTACCGAAGGCGCAGAGTACAGCGAAATGACCAAAGGTATGTTCAATGTCGCCACTAAATACCTCCGCTTCATGTCCCCCCTACTATCTAGTCTCAGACGCCCCACCCGCCTCTGATGCCGACGCCGAAAATGATGTAGACCTCGAAGCGCTACCCCGCCGCGCCGACGGCTACCAGCCCCTGGCGCACCAATCCCCCGTTTCCATTACACCCGCCTCCCTGCGCTCCCTCTTCCCGTTCTTCCTCATCATCGGCGTCGTACTCCTCCTTTTCTTCCGTCTATTTCCCTTCCCCACTTCCTCCTCCTCGAATCCCTGCCCAAAGCCTGATACGTCAGCGTATTGGGCTAGACCGGGCGATTCGTGCTGGGACATTGCCGTCAAGCATGGGCTGACGCTAGAGGAGCTGGAGCAAGCGAATCCGGGTGTCAACTGTGAAAGGCTGATGCCTGGCAATACGCTTTGTTTGCCAGTCAAAGATTAAGGATCGGTGCGCTTTGGTTGCGCGGATGATTTTATTGTATATCTACATACACGGTTCTACTCATTTATTCTTCAATGGCATGTGCATTCTTTCGTACACTTTCTGTCATGACAGCATTTCCGTATGCAGTTCTAATGCTTGATTCTTTCCTTCTGGGGGGAATGTAGTGTGATCTCTTTCTGCATTTGCTTCCTCGCAGTCTTCGAGACGCAGATATGTAGCTTGTATTTTCGGTACGAGGCACTATTTTTCTCACAGGTCCGCTTCCTCACTCGTCTGGTAACAGCAAGCTGAGATGCAGGATACGGGATCGCCAACGTCAGAGATTACTGATGACAGGTTAGAGGAAGTTTCGTAACCCGGCTCTTAGCAAGTATTTCGTGGACCTACGAAGGACTGTTTGGTCCGGGGAGACTTTACTTTTACAGTCGGACTCCCTCACAACAATGCTCCTCTAACTTAACCCTCACCGCAGTTCAGGGAAAACAGGCGCTCGGCCTACACCAGCCTTTGGGTCTTCTCCTCCAATTGTCAAACATCCAAAGGACCACGGACGCGTGTTTCATTGTCCTTTGTTTTTGGTCGCAAGTCACCAACCTGTTTTATGTGGCGCATATCGTACACGACGCTTTCTTTAAATATACTCTGCTAGTCAACCGAAACCTAACACCTCAAGAAATCGTCATCAGGTGGTTATGTGAAGAATCCTTCATCACAAAGGTGAATGCTATTTGACCTGATCGTACATATGTTTATACATTTCTTCTAAGGCTTATCACTGGAGAGAGCGAAAGGGAGAGGAACGAGGTCGTGGCCAAGTTGAATTGACGACTACCGCGACGCGAAGCGACTCTAGGCCAGCTTTTTACCCCACCCGAAGTAGAACTTCAACGAGTACTGCCAGTCCAACCCCTCATTGGCCGCGTCGTCGAGGTACGCCTTCTGCATCGCCTTCGCAGCTGGGGCATCCCCAACTGGCGCTCCAGCGACAGCGCGTGTGAGCGTGTCCTTGAATGTCTTCGCCCACGAAGCCTCAGCTGGGTCTGTATGACACAGGTGAGCATGAACGTTACCAACGCGGCGGGCGACATACCTGCGGGCACGCTGTTCAAAGGCGTCGTAACCTCGCGAACATGGACCTCGGTCAATTTGCTCGAGGACTCGAGGAGCGACTTGAGGTTTTTGCCAAAGTGCGGGTCACCCTTGACGGCCTGCGTGCTGGTGATAATGTGCGAGAGACCGCCTTTGATGCCGGGGGCGTTGTCCAAGCCGGAGAAGTCGTCGAGCCAGTCGATGTCGTCCGCGAGGAGCCAGCCGCCAGGAGCGACAAGGTCGATGAGGCGGGTCAGGACCGCGGGCCCATCCTGGAGCTATAGCAGAGTGAGCGGGATAAGTCTAAACCCGCGCAGGTTCTTCTCTTACATGGCACAAGGTCAGCCGGATGTGAACAATGTCGAAGCTGCCTGCCGGGAAGGGGAAGGGCTCCAGAGCATTCGTTTGCTGGTAACGAAGGTTGGAAGGCAGAGGCCTGATGTGGTTGATTAGATGCGAATCAAAGACAATCCGGAAGACCTACCGTGCAGGGAGGGGGTTCATGTCCGCCGCGATGACTTCGGCCTCTGGGTACTTCTTGGCAATGTAAATGGCCCTAGCGGTCGTATAGTACCAGCAGCGAGGTACTGTACATAAGGAGCTCACCATGCTCCAGACCCGGCGCTGCAAGGATGGGATTAACACGATTCTAACAATCAGCAAGAGATTGTGTTCATACCCGACTTCCAAGATCTTCTTGGGTTGTCCTATGTCTCCCGGGCCCAGCTTATGGCCCAGCAGTGTATCCATCGCATTGGACTGCTCGTCGAGCCTAACAGCTTCATTAAAATTGGACGCGTCGACGCGTAGCAAGATCAGACCTTTCCCATTCTGTTTCGTTGACCTGGTTGAAATTGGTGTCAAGAACGAAATGAGAGGAGGTACAGCTTGCTTACGGGTAGAATATAGTCTGGCTTAGCGGTGGAAGAAGACATGTTGTAGTAGTTTTGATGGGAAAGATTGAGGATTTGGCATTGCAGGATCGGCAAGGTATAAGTAAAGAGTAGCAAAGGAGGTATCAGAACACAAACATTAGTCAACCGCTCAAAGCGGAACTATCAACTCCAACGCCATGGAGGTTCGGAATAAGCCCTCTTTCGAAGCTTTCAGGCGGGACCCCGTTACCTCTACCCTTCACCTTACCTACAAGCCAATATCGCAACAATATCGCGCGACCACGGTAAACCGCGCCGCCTCCCGCGGTAGAGCTTGAAAACTCAGCAAATGGAAAGCCCAGGACCATGATCCCTCGAACTTTAGGACACCTTGTGCAAGTACGCCTCCAGGGAATTTATCGTAGAGCGACTGAACACCATTATTTGGAGAATTTCCACGTCAGAGCGCCCCTGGCGAAACAATGAATCGAGACCACTTATACCCCCAAAGAATACGGGCATGAACTTCTCGCGAATGGACACTACCTCGCGGTTTGCCCCATATCGGATCAGTACATGTTCTGGTGACTCCACAGCTGACCGACAGACCCGGCAGAGATGCTTCTTCGACTTCTGTATGCTTGGCTACGCGTTACATAGCCCACCAGTGCACACAGTTATCGCGTCGGTTCAGCAACCGGTTAGTGAACTGCTAGATCTGCTAATGATCTAGAATTCTTACAGGAAGACCGTATGCATTGATTTAAGACGCGTCGTAAAAAATTTTCAACTAGGAATTCGCTCACCTCTCTTCATCCCAAACATGCGCCTTGGTCTCTTTGTTCCTTTGGCATGCGCTGTGCAGCTCGTTCGGTCCGCGGCGGTTTTCCACTGGCCGGATCCATTGCTGGACAACATCGACAACCACCTCTATGTCAACCATTTCAGTGGCCTATCCACTGCGACGTTGGGCTGTGTGGAAAGAGACCTGACCACTGTCGCAGCTCAGTGGCTCCGCCTCGTGAGTCTACTCTTGAACCACTCCGCCTCCTTAACCTAAGACTTGTACAGGCGTTCCATGACGTATCTACACACAATATCACGGATGGAACTGGAGGTTTGGACGCTTCAATCATATATGAGCTTGATCGAGGTCAGGTTAGTCCGACTTTCAACGCTTTTGCATTCTCCTGGAATGACAGAAAATAATTTCCAGAATATCGGAATTGGAATGCGTAAAACACTCATTGACTTGATGAACGTCCCTACGGAATACACTGGAAGTTCGTAGCCGTTTGTCTCCCATCCGTTTCAGTTTGTTTAATTTGTGCACCTATAGTGGCGGACGCCATCGCGATGGGCGCTGTCACTGCCGTCGTTGGTTGCGGTGGCCCTCCGATCCCATTTAGAGCGGGACGAATTGACGCTACCCAAGCTGGGCCGGAAACTGTGCCCGAACCGCAGGAAAGTCTGGAGGAGCACACTGCCGAGTTTAAACGCATGGGCTTCAACGAAACGGACATGATCACTATGACTGCATGCGGTCACTCCCTTGGTACGCTCAATCACCGAAGCCCTGGCCATATCTCATGCTTTACGGCTTATTCCCAGGTGGCGTGCGCCAGATCGACTTTCCTCTGATCTTGACGCCAGATCTCTCGGTTGGGGTCGCCTTCCAATCGCCTATTGGATTTAACAACTCAATGTAAGGGTCAACTGCTATTGCTGCATCGTACCATCACGCTCACGATTATTCAGAGTACAGGAATACCTTGACAGCACCACAGTAAATCCCCTCGAAGTCGGCCCAAATATCTCGACCCGCTCCGACTTGCGTATATTCTCCGCCGACAACAATGCCACAATGAAAAGGTAATTGCATTATCTCTATCTTCTTACGCACGAAATCCTTAACCTTCGTAGACTCTCCGATCCGCTGGTTTTCAACGAAGTGTGCACAGACGTGCTCGCACGCATGATCGACACAGTTCCAAGTAACGTCCAGCTCACAGACGTCGTCGAGCCCATCGACTACAAAGTGTCGGATGTGATGCTATTCCCTCAAGATGGTTCTCTCAAATTCCTTGCGACGCTTAGGGTACCGCATTCACTTTCTTTCACATCGAGTAAAGCTGAGTCTTTGGGTCTTAGATCATCGACAACCGACCGTTGATATTGTCCTTCCGAGCGCCCAACAAGACCGTGACCATGTACTGGAAGGAGCGGCAAGAAGGATCCTGCCCCCAATCAGGATGCCTAGTCAACCTTCTCCAGCTCGACTACCTAACTGCGTCTACCTACGGCTTGGCCAAGGGCTACGTCCAGTTCGAGTATTACCGCTTCAACGCGACGATACCCCTCAACAACTCTATCTCGCATTTCTGGTTTGAAGTAGACTTCAGGAACGGTTCTGCTCCCATGATCGTCGACAACCACGGCGCAAACTACACCATCGAGCAAGATGTTCTTCTGTACGATCCACGGCGCTCCCAGTTCACTGACGCTGGTACGACTATCGTGGCTGCTGTACGTCTTTGAATTTCACTTCTAAATAAATCTTCTCGCTCATTTATTTTCGTTACTGCTAGGTCAAGGACGACCTCCAGCCTGCGACTGTTTATGCCAAAACAACGCTCGCCGGAAATGCCCTTGCGCCCATCATTGTGAACACCTCGACCACGACGAATTTCACGCTCGATTCTTCCATTCCCCCGGCAGACGGATACACATTCTACTCGTCGCCGATTTCGCCCAAGGCTCTCAGCAACACGCTCCATGCCCAGGTCGGTGGTAAATCATACTCGCTCTATGTCCCTATTCTTTCCACTCCCGGAGTATAGTTTGCTTGTTCCACGCCATCTTTCCGCACATCGTACATAACCGCATTACTTCCCTATTCACCACCTGCATTAAAATAAATATTGAGCGAATTTTCAACGAATTCTAACGATCATCGATGCGTATACTTGAGCCTTGTACACAAGTAAAAGGGTTCGCTCAGAAAACTGACTAAGTAGTGTCTGGAGCCGTACAAATGCGTAGAATATTCCGGCCTCGTTTGCGTGGGATTCGTAGAGCACACGCACATCTCCCTTCATCAAGGAGTCAGGACTGGTATCTGTCATTGACTAATGTATTATGTCTGTGGTCGCGGGGGTCTGTGTGGTCGCGGAGAATGGACTGACGGCCGAAGTTGATAGTAGTAGCCGCAAAAGGCGCTGTTGCGTAGGTGCGCCGCAGCGACTCGTCAGAGTCCGTTACAAACGTAAGAACTCTATCGCACACTTCGAACATCTCTGGATTACGCAACTTGAAAATCCCTAGAAAACATGACTTCATGCTTGTGAAAAACGAAAGAGGACATAAGGTCGTTACTTAGTTCTGGGCTTCCAAGGATTTGGTCCATGATGGCTTGGTTATGCTTTGAATTGGCTGTCTTGCATGGTTCCTGAAAGACATTGTGGGTAGAGGCTTGAAGCTGAGAAAACAAAGAATCACCTCAGTGTCCCCTCCATGGATGATCCCCGAAGCCATGACAGGAAATGCACCGCGCGAATGAGTCCTTTGTTAAGCGCTGAAGCTTGCGCGTTGCCGGCCCTTTTCGATCCTGTGCCCAGCACCGCGCACAATTCGATCCCAATTGGCGCCTCCAGCACAGGCAACCATGAGCATGAACATACGACCATGGCAATCCAAAATGGGATGGGTAGTGTTGCCCGTCCACGGGATAATCTGGATTCCTGAATCGAGGAAGGTTGCGTTGCGCCGAAAGAACTGGCGTTTCCCAACCCACGCGTCACAGGCAGCTGGGAGATAAGCGGTGTCGAAGTTGGGGAGGATATGGGTCCATACGTTTCAACACCACCTGTTTAAAGCCCCAGTGATTCTTGGTGTCTCTTTTCTGAGCAGGAATCTTCTCCTTTCGTGCTTTTTGTTTTGGGGAAGATGTGGAAGGCAGATGAGGAGGTTGCCTGGGGGTAGGGAATGGTTGGTATGGTAGGATCGATTGTAGACGCGGAGAATCCGACTTGGGGAATGGGTGGAGGTCCCCGTAGACGCGACGCTGGCGTTTCTTTGGGCGCGATTCGCATTCGTCCTCAGAGGAGGAGGTCTCGTGCTCTGATGGCAAAGGAGAGAGATCTGATATTGGCAAGAGTGCATCATTGTCCCTGTTAATAACCTGCGGGGCTGAGTCCAGAGGGGAAGTGGACGCGTCTTCGGGGCGTTTAAGGTAGTCAACGATGTCGCAGTCGATGTTGATAGGGTCCCAGTTGCCCAAAGTGCTGTCAGCCATGGACCAAACAGCAGCTGTGTGTAGGAAGATGGTGAAGACAAGGAAATGAGGAAAAGGCAGAAATCAGGATAAAAAGGGCTGCGACGACGCCCCTTTCCGCGATTTCCAAGCTCGGTTCGCGTACTAGGCTAGTCGTCGCTGCCGCCTGCTAATACACTTTCCGCGATTTCCAGGTTCGGTTCGCGTACTCGCGACTAGGGAGGTAAAGAAAAGATCTTAAAACGACGCGAGTACACACCAGATTCGTCGAACATCGATGGGCAGTGTACGGGTGAGATGATGTCCGTTGTCAACAGAGTTAAGAAGCTATAACGAGTGCTGAGGTTGATGGTGGAAAACTACCAAGAAGCGGCCTGCCAAATCGGGAACAAGACCCCAAGGTCTAACAGTGTGTTGCTCACTGAGTACTGAAGTCTGAAGCAATACTAAGAATTAGTTCAGAAGGATTAATTGATGAATCAGTTAAGATAAGTACAGGCACTGTTTAATACGAAAACGAAAAGTATGCTATATCAGTATGTTAGCGAAGAACTTGGTCTATCAGTGAAGGTGTTGATGAGCGATAGCATCTCCTCGCCGTTGTTCGGATGGACGGGGGTGTCTCGGGAGACGTCGTTCGCATATCCAGAATTATCCGAGGCATTGTGTGTAGCACTAGATAAATAAATGAAAAAGAGGGCCGCTTACAAGTTGAAGAAATCGAAAATCGAAGATGCTGTAAGATATTTGGTGTTAGTTTAACCACCGGCGGAGGTTCCTCCGCCGTTCGGGAGAGCTGCAGTCAGCGTGGTACTGCCTACGGCCATACATCGTCAGTGGGACAAGCGACGACGCAAAAGGAGATGCACTCACTCCGCTCCATGGGACTTTTGGGAACATTCCCCATGGATCTCCGCCTTACCGCATTGCGCACAATCTCCAACTCGACTCATCACACTCAGTGACAGAAGTGCAAATATTCAATCATGTTGATTCGCCATGATGTCAGTAAGTACAGCTCATTAAAAGATACCTGGGAACATCGCAGACGGAACGCGCTTTTTGTAGTCCGTCCACTTGACGTCGTATTTCGTAGTCATGTAGCTACTGATCTCGGGGATTCCCCCAAAGAAAAAGATAGCAAATTGGAAGCTGGCGAGTATCGCGGTAGATACGAAAGAGCCCTGGTGCGGTAGTGGTCGTGTCAGTAGGTAGTAACATGAAAATGGAAGAGGGAGCTGACGGTGGTGAGCGAGATCCCGACGCGCCACAGGAAGTAGCCGAGGTAGTTTGGATGGCGGACGACGGACCTTGGGACAAAATCAGAATCGCACTTGGTAGAGGAAAATAGATAAGACCGACCACAAGCCCGTGTCGTCAATTTTACCCTTGTTCTTGGGATCTTTCTTGAACTGCTTCCTGCTGTTCTCGGAAATCATCTCCAGCGAAACTCCAAGCGCGAAGAGGGCGAGCCCGGCCCACTGCTTCCATCCAAGACACTCTGTAAAGCTCCCAAGAAAAGGGTTCGTTGATGAGGTGAGTGAGTGGACTGCGACGAGAGTGTTGATAACGTTGACGGTGGCGTTGTAGATGACGATCTGGAGGGAGTCACCCACCCCGCAGTAGTTGCTGCTTGTGAACACGGACCAGTAGGCCTGTTAACGATTGCTCAACTCCCCTATATGATACGATTTTGCTAGATGCAGGACGTACATGACGGAGGCCCGCAACGGCGTACATCCCCGTAAGTAGCGTCGGGATAGGACCCAGGCCTGCAACGCCGGGTCCAGCAGTCACTAAGACGTTGCTCCCACGCAAGCCCATGGCAGCGAGGATTTTCACGGCCCACCCCTGCGTAAACAACGCGTATTGCAGCGGGGCACTACATAAAGAGTCAGACACGGTATGAACATGCAAGTCGATTGTCAACTCACTCGCCGAGACGGCCAAGAGCGAAGATGGCCGCACCAGGAACGCTAATGTTGGGATTCTGGCGCTGGAACGGACCTTGGGGTGGTTTCGAGGACATTGATGTGGAAGAAAGCAAAGACAGTTTGCGAGCTTCGACGGGCAACCGCATAAATCGGTCTTCAGGTCTGGACCGGATGCCGAACAAGGAGTACAATGGTAAGATGTCTACATCCTCTACAGTGGGTAACAATTTCAAAGCGCGTGTGAAAGCGGTCTCCGCGGAGGGTGAGCACGCAGGAATGCAACATATGACATGGGTTGAGGGAGGTAGGAGTATCGATCGATCTGCGAAGCTCATTTCGGCCTGACTAATCCATCTGTGGCAGTGCAGCCTTCTCATACCACGACATTCACCCGAGACTAAAACAGTTCTGAGCCTCCCTGCGCTCCCTCTTCCCGTTCTTCCTCATCATCGGCGTCGTACTCCTCCTCTTCTTCCGTCTATTTCCCTTCCCGACTTCTTCCTCCTCCAATCCCTGCCCGAAGCCTGATACGTCAGCGTATTGGGCTAGACCGGGGGATTCGTGCTGGGACATTGCCGTCAAGCATGGGCTGACGCTGGAGGAGCTGGAGCAAGCGAATCCGGGTGTCAACTGTGAAAGGCTGATGCCTGGTAACACGCTTTGTTTGCCAGTCAAAGATTAAGGAACTTTATAATCGGTGCGCTTTGGTTGCGCCATTTCATGGACGGATGATTTTATTGTATATCTACGTACACGGTTCTACTCATTTATTCTTCAATGGCATGTGCATTCTTTCATATAACCTTCTGTCTTGACAACATTGCCTGGCCAAGTTCTACTTAATAATGCTTGATTCTGTGGGGGATCTAGTCTGATCTCTTTCTACATTCGCTTCCTCGCAGTGTCCAGAACGCAGATATGTAGCTTCTATTTACGGTACGAGGCACCATTTTCCTCACAGATCTTCTTCCTCACTCAAGCTGAGATACGGGGTACGGCATCCAACCTTTTGGCCTTGCCATGGCTTACGCATTGTCGAATAAGTTGTGCCGCGGACCAGATCGTCTTCCCGAAATATTCAGTACTTTCTCCGGTGTATTTGTTCGACGCCTTTCATCGTCGATTTTGTCTGGTTCTGCAGAGTGGTGCTGACAAAGTCTATGACAGGATTGGAGGAAGTTTGGCTCTTGGAATTTTGAACAACTATTCTTTAGACCTACGAGGGACTGTTTCGTCGAAGGCAATCGGAATACTACATCTTCGTAGCTGGATTCCTCAACAATCCTACTCTGACTTGACCCTCACCGCAGTGTACAGTACACGGAAAACAGGCACTTGGGATACATCTCCAGCCATACGATTTAATTGGCCGCCGACGCAAAACCCTCTTCGTCTCACCCTACGCCACAAATCGGTTACTCGTCTTCCGCAACGCTGCCTCTATTCCAGCATCGTAACCGCTCGTCCCATAGCTTTCAAGATCAAACCCGGTGTTTACTATTGTAAACAAGGATCCGCCAATCCTTTGTTCTCCGAGTCATCTCTTGTTCTCTCCGAGTTGTTCAATGCTCTATAAAATGACACAGTGAATCTCTCAGAAGCTCACGACGATTCACCTAGGGATTCTACTTTTCGCCTGATCCCATCCTCCAGCGACAATTTCAACGCCATATGGCAGATAACGTGGCGGAGAAACGCATCGACCACGACGATCCCAGGTATCCTCCTGAACTGTACTAGCACGTCGACGACATGATCACCCAGCTGTCACGCGGATACCATGAATTGAAGTACTCTGATATGTTTCCGGTACCCGTACGTGATTCGCCTGCGTGAATACTTGAATTGGACATCCAGTGAATCAGATCTCCCTTTGCTCTACTCTTGGTGAAAATTCGCCAGTCCATCGCCCTATATGGATCGAAATCGCCTTCAGAGCCTTAAAGGACAGAATGTTCGATAACATTGACGATTAGTCTTCATGGTTCCTGCGAGGGTGCGAAAATTCTTCATCAGTGTGAAGAACGCCAGGTTCCGCGTCACATGCTGGGCCCGTCAAGTTGAAGGACTTTGATTTGGCCTCTTCAATCTTTGCGCTTTCCTTACCTTGAACCATTTAGGTAGTGGTATCTCGACATGACTGAATAGGCGGGATTGCGCGCACACATTTGTTTCAGGGTATTAAGTATCATAGCTTGTCATTTCAGATTTGTAGTACGGGGCACATCCATCATGTCGATAACTCCCTACGTATGCGTACTAGGCGTTACCTGCTCCGTTGTCGTGTATGTATCTTCCTGATATTCAGCACCGCTGTACCTCAGTCTCTTCTCCATCGGGACGCGGTCGGGCTCTTTCCTGGTAAATAACGTGCGGAGAGACTCTAGGTCGTGCGCCACATGATTGTCCCAGTCTGACAGTGCTGTCCCATCTGCAATGGTTAACGAGCGACCCCATCCCGTAACGTAAAAAGAATCCGGCTCGGAAGGATTGAAAAGGATGTTTTCACCCGAGAGGTTTCGATGTACAATGTGGTTCTCGTGCAGTGTATGGAGCCACACCCAAAGATCGTTCCTGCCATAATTATGAGTGAATGGATTCGCTGAGTAAGGGGCGCCACGTACTGTAAAGTAGGACTTATGGTATCAGCGATACCCAGGGGGTAATAACCTTCGCAGTCCTCCATAAAGTAAGCGGAGAACTTAAAGTCGCGCGAGCTTCTCTCGACGGGACGAGAAAAGAACCCGTAAACCTTAGGTACCCGGGAAGCAAGGTTATCCTTCTGCTCTAGCTTCTTCAACACATCTACCTCGTGCTCGAGGTTTTGTGTATCGCGGCTCACTTCTACCTCCCGCAACCTGGTGGATGACCCGGCGACTTGACTTGTGCGGCGGGACCAGCTAGCCTTAATGACTACGGGTCGTCCATAGGGAGTCTTATCGTTATCTATGAGGTGGCCAAGGACGACAGAGTGGCCGTGCTGCTTCCAGCAATGGATCTTGACATCGAGAGGGGGACCATAATCACGAATTTGCGCAGCGTTGGAGCGATGCTCCAAGTGGACAACGTCCAGCCAAAGAGGAGACGGTGAATCGCCGACCATGTATTGCAATGCCTTCGCGTCGTCGGCATCCCAGTGTAAGGAAACTTGGGCGGCCTGCAGGAACGCCTCAGAATTGTACGTGAATGTGTAGTTCTACAAAGATTGATACCGTAAAAATCAGTCTACGTCGGCAAGATTAATAAATACGAACCGACAGTCCTGGTGGCAAAAAGACCCCGACATCGCGCTCATAGAACGACGCCAATTGTGCGAATGGTAGATCTGAGTTGAGAGGGTCAATTTCACTGTCTAAACGCTGTCGGAAACGATGAGGGAGGGTGCCGCTTCTTCGTCGGTGTTCCAAGTAGACTCCCCTCGAGCATGCATCATCGAATGCAAGCGCAAGATATCCTAGCTGAGCAGGAACATGCCCAGGATAGTTTGTCATTGGGTTGCGGTCAATCTCTTGAACCTCAGAGAGAAGCAGAGTCTGGTTTTCTCTGTCGCGGATACCGAAAATGTACTGATTGTGGCCGCTGATCGTAACAAACGTAGAGTCAGAGGCAACCGCCTTTCCCCATGCCTGTGGAGTATTCAGGTTAGTCCATAACGCGGATCATCGAAATAGTTAACCCACATGCAAGAGAGCCAATGAGCCTGTCTTATGTTGCGGCGGTGTGAGCGGAGGAAAAAAAGGAATATTGGTGGTCTCTGCCTTTCTGATGAGCTCGAGAGCCGGAGCGCCATCAACGCCTGTCGGACGACCAGAAACTGTGAGTTTCTCGGACCCATCTGAATCACATGTGCAACTCGGCGAGCCACAATAGCGCTCTGGATGATCGGGTCCTGCACATGCGAAGGACTCGACAGGGAGTCCCTGTTTTGCAATCTGGACCATCGCAGAAAATGGGAAGTCGGGGTTGAGTGGGGCGCAAACGGGTTGAATATCAGTTACCGCGGCATCAGCAAGATGAAAGCGGTCGATGGCGGCGAAGGCTTCCCGGCGCTCTGCCTTGATTGACTCTGCAATTCCTGGGAGTGCAGGATCAATAGAGAAGTAGCCGGCGGCACGAGCTGCGTCGCAGCCGGGTAGAAGTGTTCGAGGAGTGTCGGTCCACGTTATGGTACGGGCATTGTCAAAATCAGCGATGTCGGAATCCTTCGTCCTAATGCGGGCATTCCCAACAAGTACTGAGGCTAGACTCGCTGCCAACCGCTCTCGATACTTGTGTGCTTTAACAAGGTCAGCAAGTGTCTCCACTTGCGTACCACCGTTGCGTTCCAAACGAAGCAAAGTTGGCGCTCGCCTCTCCGACGAGAATTCATACTCCTCAGGGACCTCGAAATCGAGACCTGGGTACTCCGAGATGGCTTGAGCGAGATGACGGTGTAGGTTCTTGATAAATTTAACATGTTTGAGTTTGAGATTATCGGCGAGATGCATCAGAAAATAATCAGGGAAGGGGCCTTGCCAGGCAATAAGTTCTTTATAGAGAGGGAAGAAGCGTCGGTCGGAGGACTCGACAACATCATCAGAAAGGATGAGCATCACACTCAGGCTTCGCTTCGAAGAAGACGCCTGGGTTGGGCTGAGCGAGGGACCCAGGGTGCGCGTCATTCCGGTGGAGGCGAGTTCCTCCGCGCTGCTGTGAACTCGAGAGAACCTCATGCGTAGGAGGCTACGAATGGTTTCAGGCATAGCCAGGCAGAACGGTAATGGGCAGTTGGAAATTGTGGCTCTATGACTTGAAAGGACTTGTGCGTAAGTACCTATAGCTAGATATTCGAGGTCGGCGAAAAGCACGTACAAATTAGTTGGATGGGGGAAGTGATTGGATTCCAATGGGCTACAGCGTTGCGTAGGAGAAGATGGACGTAGAGGTCAAGCACTAAATAAGCGCTCAGACCACAGCTCTTGTTCTTTTGTGGGTAGGTGGACACACAACGCCATGGGAAGACAAAAGACGGCAAGACGGCAATCAAGGAGAAATCTGCGGAAAGCTGAAACTCCATGTTGTCCTCAGAACCGATACCTCTCATGAATACCGCCGCCGGGTCGGTAGTGAATCTTGAGTGGCACCAAGACAAGAACATTGAATGACCATGACATTAGTTGGAGGTTAGATGGCGAGTCAACGGGAATGATTCCTCGACATATTCGGAAAATGTCATCAAGGGAAGACCTCGGGAAGAAAACGGGTTGTGATCAGGTTGTGATGGTCCAAGCCACAATCGGCCCGTGTGACCGGTATGGGTGTGCGTGACACCAAATGTTGGTTTTCCTTGCCCTTCGGATTCCGGCGCGTCTTCGTTGCCACCGCGCGAGTAGGATATGTCGCACTCGAAATCCACGCTACGGAAAGACACCCCCCACCGGCTTCGCCAAAAACTCTTCGAGTACAATCCGCCATCCGTGGAACGGAAAGGATCTGTGCCTGCACCGAAGCCAACCGCACCTCTGCATTTCCTAGATCGTCACCTCTCAGAAAGCCTTATGCTTAAGCACGTGAAAATACTTCCCTCCTTACATGTTGAACTGCTCGCTGTCCTGGAAAGTGTTTCCGAGGAGCTCGACAAGGTAAAGGACGCCGCCTTACTCATTACCAGCGCTGGTTATAGCGCGGCAGAGGGTGCAGACGCCCGATCCATTATAGATTACAGAATGGATGGCATGGAATGTGCCGTGACGCAGCTTGCTTCCAGCCTTGTCTTTCATCCCAGTCAGCCCGCTCTGCTGTCACTGCTACAATGGCTGCATGCTCTTAACCACACGGAGTTCGGCCCTATCATCGAGGCATACGCCTCTCAGAATCTTGTACTGCATGTCGTTGATCCTCCCCCAGATGAGCTCGAGGCTTTGAATCGAAAAAACAAGGACACGTTGAAACGTCTCCGCAAGCATACCCAGCAGTTGACGTCTTGTATGGTATTCTGTACGGACGCGTTGCCTGTGATGAAGGACATGGAGCGCCTTGACTCTATAGATGTCTTCCCATGGCGCTTGGATTCGGATTACTCCAACGACCCCCACGAGAGATTACCACCGCCGGACGCCTTGGAGGTTCCGTGGACGTTACCGCAAATGACGGGTCCGCGGCGTAGTCAGCGAGTTCGTCACCAAAAGGCCCCAGAGCGCGTGTCTAATCAATGCGATATAGGCGTCGTCGAACGTCCTGCGCAGACAGACCCGTATTACGAGCCTGCATGCGAAGATTACATTCAAAAGGTCAGGAAGCCACTTGTGGTCATTAGCAATATTGACTTTTGGCAGGCTTGGGTTCACGCGGTTAGAATAGACGCAACGGCAGTTATCTTTGACTGTGGAAATTTCGTCAGAATAGGTATTCGCCATCGCAAACGCCAAACTTTATTCCTCTCAAGTCTTATTGATATACGGACGTGCAAAAATCCGTCCTACGGAAGTCTTTGGACAGCGCTGCATATTGCTCTTGCATCTGACGCGGTGAAAAGGCTGCCTCTTTTAGAGAACGCAGTTTTGGGTAAACGAAAATCTACCTATGGCGAGCCCCAACGTGCTCGTAAGAAGTCCAAAACGTCTTCGAGTGATGATGTAGGTCAATAGTACTTCTCCTATTCCAATGTTTACACTTTTGCTAGGCCATGTCCACCTACATGGACACATTTCCAGTTCTGGCAGTCTTCTTTAGATTTGACAATCTCGACTCACCCGCTCCTCTTCTTCTGTTCCGACCAGACTCTGATCGCAAAGAACGTTACGGACCAAACGAGTACCTCAAAATCATTGCGTACAAACGACTCGGCTCGGGCTCAGTTGGGGATGTATACCGAGCTGTCATTGAACCCGAACATTCGCCCAGGGACACAAAAGGCTCGTTGATCAAGGGCGGTCGATCAAAGGGGAAGGCGGGAGGTGTAGCGAAGGACGCGTCTGAGGGGCTCGCACAGCGACCTTTCATTCTGAAAATCGCTCCTACAAACGCCCGTGCTCGACGTTTAGAACATGAAGTTGGGGTGTACCGGCACCTACGTGATGCGGGCGTTTCTGGAATACCGAGACTCCTTTCGTATCGCGAAGGTGTTAATGCTGACCTGCGCGCTCTGTTGCTGTCGGATGCTGGTCGTCCTCTGGGTTACAGGATGGACAGAGACAAGAAGGTTGACCTGTCTGCTGAGGCACGGTATGATTCTGTTGATTGGCCGCTGAAAGCGTATTGACTTGGCCATTTAGCGTTGAATTAAAGTCAATACTGACTGAAATTCATGGAGCCGGCATCCTGCATCGCGACGTGCGGTCGTGGAACATGATGGAGGACGATTTAGGACAGGTGCGCTTCACAGACTTCGACAGAAGCAGTTTCAACGGCACAGCCGATGATTACAAGGCTGAACAAGAGAGGCTGGATCGGTTCATCGAGGGCGAGTTTGTAGATAAAGATGCTATTATCGGCGCAGACGATCTACGACGACGAATAGTACCGAATTGAAGCACTGTGACTATAAGTTGTGTCTAACCTTATTCTATTAACTGCCCGGGGTTGGGTCAAATTTCCGTTGACAATCAGTCCGAATGGTAAAGGCAGTGTTGTATCTTGTTTCTTGCATTCATCTACTTAAGGACCATTTCAATTTGAGTTGTTATTGTGATGGCCAGCCAGGATCAAATGATCGCGATCGACTCGACGGCTCTTCCACCAGCCAGTACTATCACCGAATCACTAGAGTCAGTTTGCAAGAAGGATCAGAGTTTAAGGCAAGCAGTTCAAAAGCAGCAGACGAGCGCTTCGTGTATTCAAACTTACAGCTGGTTTACGAAGTGATCAACCTCTCTATAAACGAAAGGCTCGTGTCCACCGCCTTCCCTTCTATCTTTCTGGTCCTCCAACAACGCCGCCTCTTTACATACCTTGCCATTGCCTTCAAGCACTTTTACTGTTGAATTTTTGCTTGCGCCGCTCGACACAAGCCACAGCAAAATCAGCATGTTTCACCCTCCTCCATCTGATTCTCTCCTTGATTGCCGTCTTGCCGCGTCCATCATCCCATGATGTTGTGGGTCCATGCGCGCGCGGACCCAACACGAACCATTTCAAGAACAATAGCAGTACAATAGCTGTTAAACAAGCGGCCGAAATGAGCGCAGTCACGCGCGGTACTCGCCGGTAGTATGGAAATCAACATCACACAGTTGGCTTTCTTTCACCCTTCACGTCTTTATCGCCACATTCCTGAGGCAAGATGACACACCCTACGCCATCCCCACAGATATCCCCTTCGCTCACGCATCGCGAAAAGCTGTTTTCTTACCAGCACCCTTCTCTCCAGCGAAAGTCCTCTTTACCTGCACCGACACCAACCCCGCCTCTTCACTTCCTAGATCGCCATCTTTCGAAAAGTCTAATACTTAAGCGTGTGGAACTACTTCCATCCCTACATACTGAGGTGTTCGCTGGACTCAAATATTTTTCTGAGGAGCTCAACGCGTTAGAAGACACCGAGTTCAGCCTTCCATCTTGGGCTTCCACCATGACAAGGGGCGCTGATGCTTCTGCCATTATAGGGTATCGATTAAAATGCATAGAATCTGCTCCCACACAGATTGCTTCCAGCTTGGCTTTCCATCCGAGCGAACTCGACCTGTGGGGATGGCTACACTGGACAAATGCTCTTGCGAAAACCACGTCGAGCCTTACTGTTCAGGACTATGCCTCCCAAAATCTCTTGCTGCAGGTTGCGCCGCCGCCTCCTGACCAAGTAGAGATGTTCAACCGAAAACACAGGGACCTACTTCAACGTCTCCGTAAGCATACCGCCCTAATGACATCATATATGGTGTTTTGCACGGATGCACTCCCATTGATGAAGGACATGGAGCGCCTTGGCTCTATGGATGTCTTCCCATGGCGCTTCGACTCGGATTACTCGAGTGACTCTCGCGAGAAAACGCCGCCACCAGATGCCTCAGCGGTTCCGTGGACACTACCTAAATCAATAGGACCTCGGCGAAGCCGTCGAGTACGCTCCCAGGATGCTCCAAAGGCTGCTCAGGCCCTTCAGGACATCGGCGTTGTCGAGCGACCTGAACAGAAGGATACGCGTTACAAACCTACATGCGATGATTATGTACAAAAGGTCAGACAGTCTTGTAATGTCACTACCATTCTCAATTTGCTGAGTCAGGCCTGGGTGGCGGCAGTAAGAAACGACGCAACTGCCATACTATTCGACTGTGGAAATTTTCTTCGATTTGGTATTCGCCATCGCGAACGCCAAACGTTGTTCCTTTCCAGTCTGATTGATATACGGAAATGTAAGGAGCCTTCGTATGGAGGACTTTGGACGGCGTTGCATGTCGCCATCGCGTCTGATGCAATGCAGAGGTTGCCTCTCTTGGAGAACGCTGTCCTGGGCAAACGGAAATCAACAGTCGAATTGGAACCACGCCGTCCTTCTAAGGTGTCTAAAGCTGATGATCCTACCTCTGCTGCAGAAGACCCTTCACTGACTGATAAGGTATAGTCACTGCTTTTCGTTCTATTCTGACATTTACATTTCCTCTAGGCCATGGCCGCTTACATGGATAAATTTCCTGTGTTGGCCGTCTTCTTTAGATTTGACTACCTCGATTCACCCGCTCCTCTCCTGTTATTCCCACCCGACTCTGAGCGTAAAACGCGCTATGAACCGACGGAGTATCTCAAGGTCATTGCGTATAAGCCACTTGGATCAGGCTCAGTCGGGGACGTGTACCGAGCTGTCATTGAACCTGCTACTCGTCCTACAGAAAAGGCTCCTAAAAGCATTTCGACCAATGCTGGTAGATCCTCTAAGTCTACAAAAGGAAAGGCTAAAGGGGCGAAGGCCTCGTCCGAAAGCCTCACTCATCGACCGTTCATTCTTAAAGTGGCTCCGACAGACACTCGCGCGCGGCGCCTCCAACACGAAGTCCAAGTGTATCGCCATCTACACGACGCGGGTGTTTCTGGGATACCATCTGTACTTTCATACCGTGAAGGTGTCAATGCTGATCTTCGCGTCCTCATGCTATCTGACGCTGGTCGCCCCCTTGGTTATCGGATGGACAGCGACAAGAAAGTCGACCTGTCAGCGAAAGCAGGGTATGTTTGCATATTGCTTTAACTTCCGAAGGAATATTGAATCTGGTGTCTAGCGCTGAATTAAAATCGATCCTGACTGCCATTCATGAAGCCGGCGTCCTGCATCGCGACGTGCGATCGTGGAACATGATGGAGGACGACTTTGGCCGGGTACGCTTTACGGACTTTGACCGAAGCAGTTTTAGAGGGACGAGCGAGGATTATCACGCTGAGCAGGAGAGGTTAGATCGGTTCATTGAGGGCGAATTTGTAGATGAAGACGCTATTATCGGTGCAGATGATCTAAGACGACATATAGCATCGAAATGAAAGCACTGTAAGTTGTGTGCTGACATGATGTATTTCTGTTTAAACCCTATTCTATTACTGTAACTGCCTATGTTTGGGCCAAATTTTCGTTGACAATTAGTTCAAATAGCAATGGTAGTATTGTATCTTATTTATCCAAGGAGCATTTTGAGTTGTTAGTGTGATGGGTGGGATAGAAGATCGCGATCGACTCGATGGCTCTTCCACCGCCACTGCCACCGAATCCCTGAAGTCAGTTTGCAAGTTTGAAGCAAGCAGTTACCAAGCGGCAGACGCAAGCGGCAGACGAGCGCTTCGTGAACCTCTCCCATAAACGAACTCATGACCACCGCCTTCCCTTCTATCTTGCTGGTTCTCCAACGATTCCGCCTCTTTACCTTGTCATTGCCTGCAAGCACTTTTACAGTTGAACATTGCTTTACGCCGCTGGGCTAGATATCCCAGGCGGGGAAAGCGCCAAGGGCAACGAAGACAGGGGAAAGAGATGGGAAGAGAAAGCGAGCTTGGTGCATCGGGGATCTCGGATGCAGACTCATCGGGTAGCACAGCCACCGAATCCATCGTCTTGCCATCATCATGATTCATCATCATCAATTACACGGCACGGACCTTTCCAGATCGCCGGACGCTAGACTACAGTATGGCACTACTCAACTGCGTACATCTAACTACCATCATCACCCGTCGCGCATGTCAGGATCCCCTAGTCCACCGCCCGACAGAAGCCACAGCGAAATTAGCATGTTTCACCTAACTCCTTCTCTCTCCTTGATTGCCGTCTTGGCGCATCCATCTTCCCATGATGTTGTGGGTCCACGCTCGTACGGACCCTTTTCAAGAACAATAGCTGTTAAACAAGCGGCCGAAACGAGCACAGTCACGCGCTATACTATAAATCAACATCACATAGTTGGCTTTCATTGACCCTTCGCGTCTTCATCGCCACATTTCTGAGGCAAGATGGCACACCCCACGCCATCCTCCCAGAAGGCACCTCCGCTCACGCACCGCGAAAAGCTCTTTTCTTATCAGCACCCTTTTCTTCAGCGAAAGTCCTCTCGTCCCGCCCCAAAACCAACCCCGCCTCTTCACTTCCTAGATCGTCATCTTTCGAAAAGTCTAATACTTAAGCGCGTGGAACTACTTCCGTCCCTACATACTGACGTGTTTGCTGGGCTCAACTCTTTTTCCAAGGAACTCGACGCCTTAGAAGACACCCAGTTCAGAATTCCATCTTGGGCTTCGACCATGACAGATGGTGCTGATGCTTCTGACATTATAGGGTATCGATTCGAATGCGTAAAATCTGCTCCCACACAGATTGCATCCAGCTTGGCTTTCCATCCGAGCGAACTCGACCTATGGGGATGGCTACGGTGGATAAATGCTCTTGCGAAAACCACGTCGAGCCTGATTGTTCAGGACTATGCCTCGCAGAATCTCTTGCTACAGGTTGCTCCCCCGCCTCCGGACCAAGTAGAGACGTTCAGCAGAAAACACAAGGACCTACTTAAACGTCTCCGCACGCATACCGCCCTATTGACATCATATATGGTGTTTTGCACGGATGCACTCCCATTGATGAAGGAAATGGAGCGCCTTGGCTCTTCGGATGTTTTCCCATGGCGTTTCGACTCGGATTACTCGAGTGATTCGCGCGACAAAACACCGCCACCGGATGCCTCAGCAGTTCCTTGGACATTACCTAAATCAACAGGACCTCGGCGAAGCCGTCGAGTACGCTTCCAGGAGGGTCCAATGCCAATTAACACCCCTCGGCACATCGGTGTTATCGAGCGACCTAAACAGAACGATACGCGTTACATACCTGCATGCGATGATTATATACAGAAGGTCAGACAGTCTTGTAATGTCACTGCCGTTCTCAATTTGCTTCAGGCCTGGGTGGCGGCGGTAAGAAACGACGCAACTGCGGTAATATTCGACTGTGGAAATTTTCTTCGAATTGGTATTCGCCATCGCGAACGCCAAACATTGTTCCTTTCTAGTCTGATTGATACACGGACATGCAAGGACCCTTCGTATGGAGGACTTTGGACGGCGCTTCATGTTGCTATCGCGTCTGATGCGGTACAGAGGTTGCCTCTCCTGGAGAACGCTGTCCTGGGCAAACGGAAATCAACATTCGAGTTGGAACCGCGCCGTCCTTCTAAGGCATCTAAAACTGACGATCCTACCTCTGCTGCAGAAGAGCTTTCACTGATTGATAAGGTATATTCACCGCTTTTCGTTCTATTCGGACGTTTACACTTCGTCTAGGCCATGGCCGCTTACATGGACAAATTTCCTGTGTTGGCCGTCTTCTTTAGATTTGATTACCTCGATTCACCTGCTCCTCTCCTGTTATTCCCACCCGACTCCGAGCACAAAACGCGTTATGAACCAACGGAGTATCTCAAGGTTATTGCCTACAAGCACCTTGGGTCAGGCTCAGTCGGGGACGTGTACCGAGCTGTCATTGAACCTGCTCGTCGTCCCACAGAAAAAACTCAAAGCCTTTCGACCAAGGCTGGTAGATCCTCCAAACCGACAAAAGGAAAGGCTAAAGGAGCAAAGGCCTCGTCCGAAAGCCTTGCTCATCGACCGTTCATTCTTAAAGTGGCTCCCACAGACACTCGTGCGCGGCGTCTGCAACACGAAGTCCAAGTGTATCGCCATCTACACGACGCGGGTGTTTCTGGGATCCCGTCTGTACTTTCATACCGTGAAGGTGTCAATGCTGATCTTCGCGTCCTCATGCTATCTGACGCTGGTTGCTCTCTTGGTTATCGGATGGACAGCGACAAGAAGGTCGAGCTGTCAGCGGAAGCAGGGTATGTTTGCTTATTGCTTTAACTTCCCAAAGAATATTGAATCCGGTGTCTAGCGCTGAACTCAAATCGATCCTGACCGCCATTCATGAAGCTGGCGTCCTGCATCGCGACGTGCGGTCGTGGAACATGATGGAGGACGACTTCGGCCGGGTACGCTTCACGGACTTTGACAGAAGCAGCTTTAGAGGGACGAACGAGGATTACCAGGCTGAGCAGGAGAGGTTAGATCGGTTTATCGCCGGCGAGTTTGTGGATATGGATGATATTATTGGTGCAGATGACCTAAGGCGACGTACAGAACCGACATGACAATGCTACACGTATTTTGAAGATCTTGTCTTTTGAACAGGAGCCTTATGCTGGTAGTCCATGAAACTTTTGCTAATTCTATAAATCATTCTTTCTGGGTCAGTGTTTTCCTTTGTATTCAGTCTGAATGGCAAACGCAGTGGTTGTATCTTGTTTCCTTTATGCATCCAAGTAGCATGTTGAATTGCTTTTGTGATGGCTGGGCTTCAGAAGGGACAAGACGCACGTGGGCGCGATCCACTCTCCCTTTCACCACCATGTATCCGAAAATGGACTTTGCGACACGACTTCGATCGCCAGCTGGATCGAGTTGAACGTTATTACAAAGCATAGAAGCGCCCACGTCGCCCACATTTGTCCTTGACAGAAACCAACACGATGCCCATCCTAAATGCGCTCTTCCAGCCCTTTCAATTGGGCCCCCACACTCTGAGGAATCGCGTCTTTATGTCTGCAATGACGCGAAATCGCTCGGTCCCTACAACTGTGCCGAACGACGTCAACGTCGACTACTATCGCCAACGCGCCGCTGGAGGCGCCGGTCTAATCGTATCCGAGGGTACCCTCATTACCCAACAAGGGTAAGTAGCGCTTGCTCACCTTTCACGCTCACCTAAGTAGCTAGTATAGATCGGAATGGCAAAACGCGCCTGGATTGTGGTCAGACGAACATGTAAAAGCGTGGAGAAAAGTTACAGACGCTGTTCACGGCGAAGGGAGCAAGATTTATGCACAGGTACGTTCTTGTTCCAAAGCTACCTAGGACAGAACTGACGAGTGTACAGTTGTGGCATCTTGGTCGCGTAAACCATCCAGATGCGCCCGAACAAATCAAAGCGAACGAGGTACGCTAATATATCGCATATATGCTCGCAATTTACTTATACCAACTGGAGCCCGTCTACGCGCCAAGTGCTATCGCCGCTAGAGGTGGAAAGTTCAGGTTCCTCCCCGGCTCTCCGGGTTACGTTACCCCAACTGCTATCGACGACCCCAGCCGGCTCCTTCCCGCATGGAGACACGCCGCAGAAAATGCCAGGGCGGCTGGATTCGACGGCGTCGAGGGTGAGTATGCCATTGTCTCAAAACTCGCGAGTAACAGACTCCGATTTAGCCCATGGCGCCAACGGCTATTTACTTTCTCAATTCTTGGATAGTACCGCCAACAAGCGCACCGACCAGTGGGGCGGTAGCCCGGAGAATAGAGGTCGATTCGGCCTTGAAGTGCTCAAAGTGCTATGCGATGTTTGGGGCTCCGACCGCGTCTCTATCAAGCTCAGTCCTACAGGAGGTTATAACGATGTCGGGTATGGATGAGTTCAGCTCCTCCACCTGGAGTTTCATGCTCATTTATGCTATAGCATGCCTGTAACCCGTAGGTACACGTCGAGGTCCGGAGGGCCCGAAAGAACACGATAATGCAAATGATATTGAGTCCAAAAGACCCCTCGGGGACCCGTAAGCGTAAGAACGGATAAAAAACAAGCCAATAGTCGTAGTAAGAGTCTAAGGAAAGATCGCGTGGCCGCGATCGACATAAGGTCCGTGCGCATATACCATATCGGGAAATGCCCCGTTACAATGCCTCTTGACGAGACCGTCAAGACCTATAGTCACTTCATCACAGAAGCTGATAAAATGAAGCTTGCATACATATGCTTGGTCAGATACAGCAAGACTTTTGATCCTGTCATCGACGGTAAGCCACTCTCTTTCTGCCAAGTTCCTCTCTCATTCTTCCAGGTAAACAACGTGCTACAAAACATGACGTTCTTGCCACCTATGCTCCCCTCATCAAGCAATCGGCTATATTCGCCAACGCGAACTATAATGGTTCAGAGGCCGCCAAAGCCATAGATCAAGGACAGGTGGATGGTGTGTTCTTCGGCGTTCCGTGGATCGCTAATCCGGATTTCGGGCGGCGATTGGAGCTGGGCAAGTCCCTGAATGGCAAAGTGAATTTCGCCACGTTATATGGTACCGGAGGCGATATCGATGCCCAAAAGAAAGGTTACACGGACTACCCAACTGCAGACTAGAGACATGTAACAGTTCGGATTGTTGTACGAAAAGTAAATGTATACTATTTCTGTGATCCATATAACATCCGGTCAAGTATGAACGAGATTCACACCCTCCACGTTCGTGTCAACTTGAGCGTAGTAAATCTCTGTTTCACTGAGGAGCACCACACGTCCTTGACCTGCGAAGGCGAAATTCGAGGATCCCTTTCCAAGATAGAATTTGCCCAGTAACTTGCCCTCGGAGTTCCATACTTGAACGCCGTCTCCACAACCACCCCATACGTTGCCTTGAGTGTCTACGTTAATGCCGTCCGCAGCACCGCTGTCAACGTAGGCGAAGACGCGGCGGTTAGTTATCGCGAGCGTGTTGGGTTGTACGTCATATGCATAACTAGGGAGGATCTGTTAGGAACAGTTGGATTTGGAGGAGATTTTGACAGCTTACATGGTAGCAGGGTATGTATAATTGTTGGGGAACAGTCCTCCTAAGACGCCAGTGTCCGCACTACAGAACGTGAGTGTTATATCCCAAGAATGCCGGGGAAGATGACAAACATATAAAGAATTGAATAGTCGGCGTTGAAAGCCAGTCCGTTTGGCTTCATTACGCCATCGGCGGCGACGCGCACTAATCCGGTATCTGGGTTGAAGCGATAGACTTGGTTCGGGAGTAGTGGTTCGGGTTTGAAGTACTGATAGAATCCATAGCTATAAACCCCTTGTTAATAAATATCGGTATGCGAGAAAAGTACTCACGCAACATCGGTAAAGAAGATTTCGCCGCTAGGATGCACCTTGACGTCGTTCAGAGAGTTGAACTGGCGTCCAAAGAAGTTGTCGAGCAAGACGGTGACATTATACGGCGGGTACGGATTGATGGCGACCATGTTCGCAGGCAGCTCTCCTCGGCCCTGATTCATGATGAGGAGGTTGCCCTTGTACGGGCCTGTCCCGCCATTCGTCATCTGGACAGCGTCGTCCAATTCCAACTGCCGGAGATCAATACATATGCAGGTATGCGAACAATGAACGAGAAACTCACAGAAGTAACTGTGACATTGATAGACTCCGTCCCATTACCAATCGCTGCTGCAACTTCTCGAAGAGAAATCTTGCCCATTTGGTTGTTTTGGTCGAGTCCGCTGTGTCCCAAGTTCCCTCCGCCGTTGCTCGTGAAGAACACTTCGTCCGAGTCTGGGACCCATACCGGTGCTTCATGGGCAAACGCAAAGTCCGGGTTGCTCGCAATCAGCCGTAATGACGGTTCGCTTCCAAGGATGCTGAGGAAGTCGGGATCGAAGACTTGGAAGATTGGCACTGAGGAGTTGGTTGGGTCGAACGTCATTGAAGAGTTGACGCGCCAGTCATACGAGGAGCCTAGGACTGCGAAGGATGAAGGGGGAATGTACTGGAAATATCCCTCAGCCGAGTTTGATGCATGAAATGATTACGACTTACCACGGATTGAGCTGGGAGCGACACATCTTGGGAAACCACACCAGCCGCGAGGGCTAGGATAGCCACTTTCAAGACAGACATGAGACGCGACATCAGGAAGCCATGGATCGCGCTTTATACCACAGACTGAGAGGGCCAATTTTCTCATATGATGGAAGCGACGGCTGCATGACTATCCTATACATTGTTCCGCCCCAGAGTGCGTGTTCCGGAGAAGGTCACAGAACGACAACGAAATCGCAACGGATGCAAATGTCGGACACTAGTGAGAGCGAAAACGCACATCGACATGGCACGGAGCACGATGAATTTCGAGGCGCTTCACCCGTGGCTCTCTAGGGAGAGCGGTAGACGCAACAATGTGCGCCGTCGTTGGGTTGGCTCAGAAATCTGGGGAGCGGGGCTGAGCGGGGTGTGGGGAACGAATTTGTCAAACGGTCACATACAATTCCGGTCGGTATGGTACGGGGTCATCAGACGTCGGCGCATGGGAGGGTCATCGCTGCTAGGAATCTAGTTGTGTTCGTCAAGACAAAACGTGCTCTGCAAAAACTATATTTACTCTGGCAATGGCGGACACGATTCTCCGCCGCATCGAAATTCGGTTGCTGTTGACTATTCCTCCTCCGCGAACTGTCATTTTGTCCCATGTCAGTCAAGATAATGAGGGACGAGAGGCGAGAACCAAGATATGAATAGAACCATCCTTGACCGGCGGATTCCCAAAACCTGGGGGGCTGGACATGCCAGCAGTCGAAGGATTGAAATCTTCCTTTCCCGAACGAGACAAGGGGTGGCGTAATGCGTAGACAGTGATTCACATCCCATTAGAATCATTGTATACATTGAGAACAGGCCTGGTAGCATCGAAAGAAAGCATGTCAGTCGGCAAAGTAATGACACATCTATATAAATACCGTCTAGCAGAAGACAAAACGCTCGTAATTTAGTTCTGGAATACAGCTCTGCTTCCACACAAGATATCTAGACCACGACCAGGGGAATCAGTCAAAAGCGTAGTGCCGGTGAGATTACGCTAGGATTACGCACCCCAAAGCTCCTGCAGGACCCAGTCAAGCCAAAAATGTCGTCCTGTGAGCCGTGCCTTGCTCTCGACCTTCTCACTAGCGTCCTCAATAGCTCCGTGCCGCTGTCCAGAAACCATCGACTTTCGAGCAATCCTAGTCGGAACCTTTGCAGCGGTAGGACCGGATTCGAGCGTTGGTCATGCGCAAAATACTACTCGAATAAAATCGCCCGCAAGCTCGAGGGTGGTCTCGAGTATTAAGGGTACGTGAACTATAAACAAGTTGAAGTGGAGTGATGGTCGAGGAGAAAGGCGCGCTTTCCACTTTAGGTTAGAACGAATTGGGCCGGTCTGGACTTGGCGCCTCGATCGTTTACCATGAGCGCGATCTTGACGCGACAGGCGTGTCCAAGTGATTCCTGCTAAGTAATGGCATCGCCTAAAATGACCGTGTATTGGTTAGTGAATTTGGTCTGGTGATTATTCAATTTGTGTACTTACAACGTACTATTCAATCAATCAGCAAGCCTTTTAGGCGAACGGAATCCGGATGACTAGAAAGCGCCGTACACCGCGGTTTCCAATCTGTCCGCCATGTTCAGGTTTTGAATACTGGCAATGGGTCACTCGAAATTATATGTATCTCTGCACCTAGCGAGAACCACACACGTTCGTAGTGTCAGCGGCCGGCTTAAAGCACCGGAACCACGCCCAAACACTGGAACTTCTTCAGCTGCCTGCCAGCGTAATCCCAGAAAAATCGGAATAATGTCGTACTTAATGACGGATATCAGACGTATTCCAACGGGTTTCTCGCGCCCGGCCTTGCGAAAACCTCTGGAACTCCCATGGTACTATCAAAAAAATGAAAAGCTATACGTACGTATACGCACTAGGCGGTCGACTCCAAGCCTTGTTCCTGTGTCAAGCAGGTGGGGTGGGATTTTGCAGTCATACGGAGAATACGCCGTCAATGATCAATCCCATGAATTAAACCCTTCAATCCTCCACACCAGGCCAATTATCAGTACAGGATCGCGAGCATTAGGTCCCGCGAGGTCGTGTGAGCGCAGTTACCTGCTCGCGACTCGGATCCCCGCATCCCAAGCGCTGTGAGCCTCCATCGCAATTCTATTATTGACCCGTGGTCCTGGGATGATCAAAATTAGATGGAATACGTCTCGAACGATGCGTCATTGTTCGGGGATTCGGGACGTCCCCCGAGCTTTTGGCACGCGGCGAAAACGGACAGAGCAATGCTTCGCGGGAGTGAAACATCGATGTGATGAGGAAGAATATCGGTTCGTTATCTCCGCCACATCCACATCCATCATTGCACCCGGATGTGATTGGTAGAGTGCTGGAATGCGCTCATCTACACGCTGAGTGGTGCAGTGAGGTACGGCTTCTTCTCATGACTAGAGTTATCGGCCCGCATATAACTGAAAAAGGCGGTCCGGAAAGCAAGGCAGTAGAGATTTACCGCGAGGAACGGGAGCAGGGTTAGGCTTGAGTGCTCGGATCGTGGTGATCCATAATGAAAGGCCACGATGAAGGGATGAATCTGATTACTTAACTTCCATGCAGACTATGAAGGCGTTTACTCTATTAGAGCTTTGATTAATGGCGCGCGCTGTTTGTTTACCATTTACTTACCTTTGCCACAGGTCCCAAGTTATTTCGAGAAGGCATTCAGTAAGGAAAAAACCCGATTAGTAGTGTGGTCTTATGCGTGTGCCGTAAAACCATCATCAGAGTGTGCACCAGACGAAGGAGAACATCCAATCGGAGCAGCAGCACGTCGCCGCGAGAAAGAAACGCAGGACTAGACGAGGTGGAGACTCCTCTGGGGCTACTCGGAGGCAGACGAAGACCTTCGCGGGATGGTTACCATACACAAGAGAGAACGTACACATTCACATTTGTGAGGGGAAAGAAGCCATCCCGATTGAAATGGACAAAGATAGGCCCAGTCTCGAGCCCAGGAAAGTTATAGTGTACGGAATGTGCCGCTAAGTAGGGTCAGCCCCAAAGCGCAATATGAACGCGAAGGCAGTACGAGTGACGGTACTCTAATAACACAGACACGTACAAAGTGTTCCAATGAGTCCAGACTCCGGCGGCATAGTTGGAAGCCAATGAGATGCAGGCATCCGTAACGACTCCCGCGTTGTGAGCGTTCAATCAGAAAGAAGCTGAGGAGTCGGTTGATAATTAAGAGTCCAAGCTCAGGTTTCGTGGTGCTTAAGCGCGTTCGACCAGGCGATCCCACGCACCATCAGAATCAAGATGCAGACATGTCAACGATATGTAGGGTCGTTTGGGGGTATTACCGTATTGAATGTCCGCCGATGAGTGTCGGCTCCGAGTTGCCACTAGGACCCGTGAAGCTCCCGAGTCGGATTGCCACAGTAGTTGGGACGAATCGAATGTGGCGCAATGTGGCTTTGCCGATTGTTGACAAGGAGAGAAGACGATGATGATTATCAGGGCTGGAACGGAACAACACGGACCAATCGGAACGCGCGTGGCAATCAAACATCTCTGATAGTATATCGGTTAGTACACGCGCCTGTCAACGATGGGGTTCTGCGCGCGAAAGCTGGGTTCGACTCCCAGTCAGAGAGTATATGTAACGGCGATCTGAACCTTTTGCTTTTCATGCTTGGCCTCACGTACACTTTTCTTACTCTGGCTTTTGTAGAAACGCACGTAACCGTACATTGACCCCGTTTCGTAGCCGACGACGCGTTGTTTGTTCGGTTGATTCATACATATGGGAATACGCCGTAACTGTATACAACTTACTCTAATGCCGACGGGGGTGCGTACATATGGGTCGCATACGTACGTGGAAAGTTGATCGCCGTTGAGCGGCGTACTTTACCATACATCGCACAAGGTAGAAGATGGCGTTGTTGGTGTGGTTGTGCGACTGCCGCTGAGTTGGAAACGGAAGAATAGGCTGTCACGAGTGGGATTCAAGTGATTATGGCAAGGTGAGATGGGATATGTATAGAAGAAACGTCCTGAGAGATGATGGGTTGTGCGCCTTACGTAGACGGGTGACAGATTTGGTAAGGCGGGGATCACAAGAGACGAACTTGGGGCCTTGATCGGGGGACAGAGTTGCCTGATTGGGATGCGAGCAGTAGGATCAGCTGGATGAAGCCGCGTCGAAGGACGAGTGGCTGGCTGAAGACAAGGACGGCGAGTGGGCGGCCTGGAAAAGCAGGGGGGGGCGAGCACGGCGCACAGTCAATTGACCAGGCGAGCGGTGGCTTTAATTTCCGTGCGGAGGACGGTCAATCAGACACGCGGAGTTGGCCGAAAAGCAAGCGGTCCTGGGGTGAATCAACATCGGAGTTTACACACGCCATTCGCTCGAAGGGTTCTTTAGATAAACGTTCCAACGACGAACTATGCTTCCCCGCCAGGTCCTGCCACCTAGCCATGCTCCTCTCCCTTCCGCAAGAGCTGGTCGAAAATGTTCTGTTCCACTACGCCTGCGCCGACGACGAAGGCAGAACCTGCTCGCTGCGGCCTCTCGAGCTCACCTGCAGGGCCCTGCGTCGAGTGATCTTGCTTTCCAATGACCTGGCCGCTCGCGTTTTCCGTGCAAAATTTGCGACAAGTCGCCATGCTGGGATGGAGAGACTCACGGCGGCGGAGTGGAGATACCAGCTCGCCTTGTATGAGGGCGCGCTCGCATGCGTACAGAGACGACCGGTCATCGACGGGAACAGTTCACGCAGCGAGAATATGGTCGGGGAGACAATGTCATTCGAGGAGCTGCTGTGGAAGCTGTACGTGATGTGCCACGACGACGACGAGAGCGGCGCAAACAGGCGCCAGCTCAACAACGTCGGGACCTACGATTGGATTCAGGAACTGATACTTAATCGCCTCAACGACCGCTCTGCCAATGGCTGGCCGGCAGACAACACCGTTAATACCCTTTTATTATGGATATTTTGGTTTCTCACCACAAAAGGTGCGCGACCGAGTGCTATATACGTGTGGCGTACTTATTACCCTCCAGAACGCATACTCTCCGAAGCACCGAATATCAGCGACGCCATCGTCAAGCTCATCCTCCCTTTTGTCGTCGGTCATTTTCGATACGCGACAGCCTGGGCGCCGCCCAACCATTTCTACCTCCCACTATCATCCCACGTCGTTCTCTCACGACGCCGATTGCACCAAATACATTACCTCTCCGTGGATACACCCCACGGTCCCTTCCCCAAATATCGCCAGAATCTCTCAAAGTGGAATCACGTCTTCTACGGTCGCCGTATGAACCTGACCGAACCACTCATCACCATTGCCGCTAAACTGTGCTACTTTGTCCGCCGGGAGTGCTTCGCGTATAGGATTCCCACCGGTCTTCCAGCGACGCGTGCACAGGCAGGATCTAACGTCACACCCACTCATGAGGACATACACGAATTGAATCGCCACCTTCTGGGTGGACCAGCTGGACGAGGCGGTGGGACCAGGATCGGCTGTAGCTTCAGTCGTGCAGAGTGGGAGCGTCTCCGAAACTGCGCGGACCCATGGCAAGGTATTCCGCAAAGCAATATCTACACTCCCGGAACAATGTCGGGTCTCTGGGTCGGGAGGATGAGTGTAGGTGTACCCGCTCTTCAAGGACTTGTATCTAACATTCCTTAAGATTCCCGTTGAACCGCGTCTAGCCGAGATAGTTTCCACTGCGGAATTGAATCCCGCCGCCATGAGCGAGATGTCACTCGGCCTCATCACCGCACCGATGTACATGCGTATTGAAGAGCTCGTGTCTCGTTGCGGCGCGCCTGTCCTCCCATCCACAACCCGCTCAGCACCAGTCATAGATATGGACAGCGACGAGGACGAGGATATGTCCGACTCGACACCCCTCTCCCCCGAAGAGTCTGCCGAGCTCAACCAAAGGCTGCGTTCCACCTTTGACGACGGCATGTTCAACGCTTATCTTCCTAATGGTTTCATGTTCCGCGACGCGCGTGACGGGGTACACATCGACGCCCCCAGTCTCAAGGAGCCGTACATCTATCAGCGGCTTCCAGTCGCGCATGATTCCGAGACGTGCCTGGGGTGCGAGGCGCGTGAGGAAGAAACTACACGGCGCATGATGGACGGTTCCCTCGAAAGTGACGGGGACGATCTCTGTCGTGAGATGCTTCCGCCATGCACAGGCGTTCAAGACGTCGTGCTGCGTGGAACCACGGACAGTCGGCATGCTCAGGCCTGGAACGACTACACCTACTATGGGAGGGTAAGACAGTGGGATGGGATGATTACGCTGATGCGCATTGGAGGGCCGACGAGTTTGTTCCTCTATGGCTATATCACCGGTGATGGACGAGGACTTGTAGGGAACTGGAGGATAGGCACCGGCGAAGTGGGGTTGCCTTCATACGAGGGTGCGTTTACGATGGGCCGCGTGGACGAGACGCCTGTTGCATGAAAACACGACTATGCTTGGACGTGATACGCATTATTGGACAGCTTACATTCTACATGCCATTCATATATCTATCTATCCTACTTATTTCAGTACGGCGAGGTGGGGAGGGGGAGGTATCTTGTTGTTCATTTGTACCACTATGCTCATTTTATTTATTTATCTGCTTGTATCGCATTTGCATCCTTGTACAGTAGCTATTTCTTGCTTGCAATAGAGTCTGCGTTCTCATCGTGCCACGAGGTACTGAGGCCGGGCGCGTGGGTTCATTCAAATGGGCATGGGACATTGCGTCCGTTACAGATAGACGTAATAGAGGGTGGGTGGCCGTGGGGGCAATTGGCGCGCTCGAGACTTGTCCAGCCTTTCCGGGGATGGAGACATTGCGAAGAAGGTTCAAGGGGAGCGACGGTGAGTGAAATCGTGGATCTCGATGACATGAAGGCCGCTTGGTAATGCAACCGGTAACAGTGCCAGTCTGGATTTGTCTCAAGGTGAGCTTCTGCCTTGCATGAATTCGAAGGACAATGTGGTGTGGCGGTGGGAGTGTATGACACCATCGAGTGGTGACGATACGGTAAACGGATGTAAGAAAGAACAAAATCAGAAGGACGATCCGCGACGTCCGAGATTGAATGTTACCAGTTCCCATTCAGGTTTCAAACTCGCCGTGGCGTATAAATAGAGCCGCGACACTTGTCATGTCGAAGTCGCGCCATCTCGTTCTATCACCGCGTTCAATTTGTGCGAGATGAAGATCCGCTTCTTGATGTGAACTTATCAGGGCGTGGCTTCTATTCGCGCTCGGTGTTGAAACTCAGATAAGGGAACGACAAGGCATGAACGGGTTCTCGAGTCGAGACCCAAAAAAGCCACTTGGGTGAACATGAACCTGTACCGAAAGCGAGGTCAGTAGCTATCCCCGGAATGCTGAAAGATGAACCCACCTGTCCTTGGTTGACGGTTTGGCGACTTACGAAGCTAGTCAACTCCGCGCTGACCGTTGCCACATGCTTGATGAAATGGCATACAGTAGACGGCAATAAAGAATGTGATTGGTTATAAAGAGGAAAGAGGATGGATGATGCACCATTGATAACTAGATCGAACTTCGAAGGTCTTGCTGTATCTAAGTAAGTATATCTGACTGGCAAATCAGTGTATGTAGCAAAACCCCGTATGAACGAACAAAAATCGTACTTGACATCATTATAACTGCCTGTCGGACTGAGCTCCTTAAATATGTGGTCCACTTCGAGCACCTCGAGGTCAAATCAACTTCTATCCTCCAGGCTGCCGTCCCATTGGCCAGCGCGTATTTTGACGGTACTATTGAGAGAGACTCGGAGTATCAATTGGCATCATGGGCTAAAAAACAAGAGTGCATTAGCTCCGAACGTGGAATTAATAGCACACAAACCCTCAGCGTTGTCGAATCCAATCGGCGTTAGCACTAGAGCGTAGGTGCAGAAGGCTCTCATCTCTAAATCGTGACGTCTTCAAGAGGTGAATCGTGTGTGGCCTTGCGGCCGGTGCAAGTACACACTACTATTTGCGGTGCGGCTCCGCGCAACGTGCAGTGTTTGGAAGACGGACGAACGAAACACGGTGAGAGCCTACGAAGTAAATTCAAGTGGGATAAAGTTTGAAAGGACGGGAGATGAACTGGCTTATATACCTTTCGAGAAACGCGGTCAACGAGGAATCAAGCCGAAATGACATTAATAGTTTAACCTGTTCGCCGGTAAATGTGAATGACTGCGTCTCAGTTAGGGTATGCGTTATTCATTAAGTGTGGCGATCGCATTGCGTTGGTTGTGATACGTCAGCGTGTCACTGTAGAGGTAATTCTGTCGATTCATGAACGCGCTTGTCTTTTGCCGAAAAAGATGAGAGCTGGAAGGAGCCTGGTGGGGTCGTCAATAGCTGTTGCGGTAATATAGTACTAACCCAGAGACCCGGGAAGAATTACCGTTAGTAGCGATAGTACTTGACGCATAGACAGGCTCCGGGTACCATGAGTACATATTATTGTATACGATGCCATTGGCATACCTCATTCATTGTCTTTGATCGGTGTGCCATGGGCGCGGTTTACGCGTCCAAGATACCACAACTATACCCGCATGAGTACTAACTCTGAAAGAAGCATAAACCAACAACGTACCTACGCATATGCTTGCTCTATTCAGCGTGCACGGCATGAGTGACGGCGGTGTATTGGCGGTAGTAGTCGAACACTCTAGTGATCGGACGTCGTGCTGTGGCAGTCAGAAACCTGAGCCTGGTGTTGTTCATTCGAAGAGCACATTTTTCAGTACGCGATGTGTCGCAAATCCGTTCTTGTCCTGCTGCCATCTTGATGGTGGTGACTGGAAGAAAGTCGATCGACCACGTGCATCCGTTCTCTTCTTACCAGCACACACTCAGTTGAGATCTTTGTTTACTTGGAGCAATGTAACAGCCTTGACCCCGGTATTAGAAACAAACAAGATACAATTTCTGCCTATCATTCTTCTATCAACTTCAAACCTTTCATTACGCAGACCGCGATGAATGGGTTTCCTGGCACTGTTCCAGTTCATTCAAGATATATTCGTCCGAAGGACCATTGACTCTCCAGCACCAGCGAAGTGGCTGAAACACAAGCAGTCTCAAGCCGGTACTATAGAACAAGGTTAGTCAGACTGAGGGAATTGGAGTACATAGAACATAAATACCGTGCCTCCACGACATGCTCATATGGAAACCAGACTGCGCGTTGCGGGGATAAATTGCTGCCCGATTCGACCTGAACGTAGAGTGCTCCTTCAACAAGATGATAGCCTGTGACCACCGCGGTATGTCCTACAAGATGAATACTTTCGGAGTCCTCTGACCTTTGCGTAATCCTGACAATGAGCCCGACCCAGGGCATTTTGTTCCACACGGGTGGCATGCACCACTCCCATTGTGGGCTACAGATGTGGACTGTCTCCAAGTTTACCAGTGTCTGGTATTCCTAAATGTTAGCTTTGAACTTCGCGTGACATTGATTAACCGACGAACCGTGGAACAAGTCTGAGCCAGAACTCTGCCTGCTGGCTCCATCCTCAACAAATCCACTTTGCCGCACTTGAACCAGATAGCTTTGACCCAGCCTGCCAGTTCCCTCCCGGAGTTGGTCCGTCCTTTGACATAACATCCCACTTTCAGAACATCTAGATTTGTCCAATGATAAAGCATGGTATCTCTGCCGGGGTATAGAACTTCAAGTAGACATCTGGTGAAGTCCTTTATGACGCCTAGCTGGTCAGGCCGGTCGAGGTGCCAGACTCTCATACCAGCCGTAAACTTGCCTGGCGGTACCGGAGAGAGTTGGGTCAGGTCCTCATCGGGGTCGATCGGTGTATACCAGCACTGTAGGTCCTGTTGGTTGCCGGATCTCTGTAAAGTATGAGACTGTTCTTCCATAGCCACGGTCTCATGAACATGGATCTCGGACGCGTCGTCTGCATGGCATTAAGTTCAATGATGAACAAAAACAGTATCCTTACGCACCGTCGCTTTCCTCGCTCTCTTTGCTAGCAGAATTCCAGGTACCGCCCATGTTATCAGTGGTGCTTTTAGTAGTCTCTCAAAGGGAGCTGGTGAAGTGAAGACACAATGCCCATCGAAATCCTGATCACCAAAAAACCGTCGCCTGAGTTTATTGAATCAATTCAGTCCGCTTCTTCGAAGAATGATGCGCATTAGGCTCTCGTTGCTACGTGTTGTCGGTCAATGGGTTCCTGGCAACTTCGTAGTTAATTGCTAGCTAAAGCTACGTGAGCTTGCGAACGGCTAGCGTCAGTGTTAGATAAGGCAAGGAAGCGTCGTAGACCTTGGGTTAGATGGCACCCAAAAATAGATGACATCACGGTGATGACTGTTGCATCTCTTTTCGGTGTGAGATCGTGTGCGTGTCGAGACCTTTCTTCCTCAACACGATCACTGGTATTCTGAGAGTATCAGTCGTTCAGTATTCTACTCCTCATCCTCCTCCTTATTTTGGATTTTTTACCAATGGCTGCAACTCTGCCCAATGCCGGTATTGCTGCCCCCCTTCCAGACGACTTCGACTTCGCGGCTCGGCTGGTTATGCCCCCTCAAAAGGATCCCACATCGCGTTCCGTACGCGTGCGCACCGCCCACAATAGGAAAGCTGAACGACATAATGAGGAGAGTATGGATCAGACCCTGGATTGTCGCGATGACCGGGCGAACCACCCAGATGTGGGCCCGGCGCTCATGGCCATGTACCCCTACACCGTCGACGAGATAGAAACCATGGTGGCGAGCGACTCGTATTGCGATCAGATAGGGCCCCTCCCAGTCTTCCTCCGAAAGCTCGTCGTTGACACACGACTGAAGGATGCGACCAAGTCTGGGCAGAAGGGAAAAGCGGATGGAGAGAAGGCGAAAGCAAGGCCATTGCGGGGTGCCATGGTTCACGCGAGTCCAATCCGCCGCATCCCCGGTGAGCGTCCCGACGTCATTATTTCGGACGTGGTATTACATTCAATCCTCGCGAAACAGTACCTGCCGTTGACCTGGTTCACACACGAACGCCTCGAGCTCGCGCAGTACAACATCCATGAACTTCATACCAGACTGTTTCGTCCCGAGCCCACATCCGCCGGTACCACCTCCGACATCAAGGTCGAAATTTTCGATATGGCGAAGATGACTGCACTCTGGGGTACGGACGCCGACTACCATTCACTCTCTCCTTTCCAGTGGCACGAGGCCATGACAAACTATCACGCTGCGCTCGTCAAACTCTCCCCTGCTCTCCCTCCTGTTACAGATCCCTCCCTACCTCAAACCACATTCTCCTTTGCTGTCGAATTCGACTCGCACCGACAGTTCTTTGCCCGATACCCAAACTTCGAGGAGACTTACCCATTGTGGTACTCTTTCGAGCGAGAGTCTCGGAATGACATTCTAAAAGGTGTGCTTTTCGACAGGATGCACTACGTGATGGAGGTGGGCAGTATCCTGGGTGCACTGAAGGCCGTCGAGACAGCTGCATCGCTGCACGCACCTCTTCCGCTGGCAAAGCGGTCATCAGACTCTGACATGGGGGGTGCGGCGAAGGCGCCTCGCACAGTCAACGATTCGCCGGGTTCCTTCGAGGCGACCCAATGAGCGCCATCGGAACCTAACAATCCCCGTCCTCTCTTGTCTACATATTACCCGATGCAGTGAGTACTTTCAATTTCTATTATGTGTTGGTTGGTCTTCGTCCACCTTCACTTTCGTTATCACGGGCCCTGCTCTCCTCCGGGTTTGCCATCCCACTTGGTCTAGGAAATAGCCAATCTATCAAACCTCTTGCCTCACCTCACCTCACCTCACCTCACCTCACCTCACCTCACCTCACCTCACCTCACCTCACCTCTGACCTTACCTCACCTCACCTCTGACCTTACCTCACCTCACCTCTGACCTTACCTCACCAGATCACCTCTCATCTCTTCTCTCCTCTACCTCTTACCTCACCTCGCCTCGCCTTCGTCTTACTACTCAATATTCCTACAATCTCTCCTCTCCTGTACCTCTTATATTCCTACAATCTCTTCTCTCCTCTACCTCTTACCTTACCTCACCTCGCCTTTGTCTCACCACTCAATATTCTTACAATCGCTCCTCTCCTCTACCTCTTACCTCACCTTGCCTTGCCTTCGTCTTACTACTCAATATCCCTACAATATCTCTTCTCCTGTACCCTTATATTCTACAATCTCTTCTCTCCTCTACCTCTTACCTTACCTCACCTCGCCTTTGTCTCACCACTCAATATTCCCACAATCTCTCCTCTCCTCTACCTCTTACCTCGCCTCGCCTCGCCTCGCCCTTGTCTCACTACTAAATATTCCTACAGTCTCTCCTCTCCTCTATCTTTTATATTCATACAATCTCTCCTCTCCTTTATCTCTTACCTCTCCTCACCTCGCCTTTGTATCACACCACTCGATATTCCTACAAACTCAATACTTCTCCTCGCACTGCTCCATGTGGGGGTTCGGGTTTGGGTTGGTTCAGTTACACCCTCAGCGAGCTTTGCTCTGGGAGCCGTGCTCCGGGTGGTATGTTTGGGTTTACTCTCTCCTTCCCTCAAACCCATTCTCCTTGTGTACTGGGCACGACATCATCCTCTGCCTTATCGAGTCGGGCGTTCACCGCCACACTTCGACAGGCAGACCGCCACCTTGCGGCATTGTCGTTTTCCCCCCGCAACCCACACAGCTAGTACTCACTACTGACCTTTACCTTCATACCTCACACGCACAAGACAAGGTTCTTGTGAACTTGCCTTATAGTATAGTAATGCAGGCTCGGTAAAATGTGTGCGGCGAGCATTGGGTATCACACTCAGATACGACATAAAGAAATACATGAAATTCTGCAGAAGGATGGAAGCCGCAAGCGGCGAAGACGGTTGGATGGACGAGGATGCAGAATACTACAGGATTCACACGCGGTAGCCTCGTAATCTCCGACGTGGGATTAACTAGTAGTGCAAATAAACATAGGTGACCTGAAGCCGGCGATCAGTGAATGATTGGGGAAGCGAAGAGATTGGAATCAAACACACAAAAGGAAACATGGAAGCGAATATACTCGACGTCGGGAAACATCAAAGCCATGACTGCTTCTTCTTATACAACAGGTACAAGGCGTGAACAATTCCCAAGATCCATCCAAAGAGTGTTAAGACGACATTGATGAGAATGTCCTCCGTTGGGCGTTTCATCATTATGACGGCGATGGGAGGAAGCAGAATCGACACCTGATGAGTGCCATTCGATGGTGAGCTCAAAAGTAGTGCCTGTGAAAGACTTACGAGAATGATAATTGCGTCGTCCTTGCTAAGACTGGAGGCCATGTGAATTGGGATACGAGGGATATGGGAGCACAGTTGAAGGGTGTGCTTTGAGGGTGGCCGCAAGACGCAAGCGCTGTATACATGACGAAGGGAACGAGGATGTCATGGTGGGGTTGTGTCAAGCCACGCATAATCCCCTTTAGGAAGGCGATCGATCGGTTGCAATACGCGTCTTCTGTCTTCTGCTTTACTTTTCATCCTTTCACCTTCATCCGATCCACCATCATGGCTGGTATGGACGCTCTCCTCCAAGGAATGGCCGCCAACATGGACTACTTCGGATCCCTTACGAGAGGCGCAAAGAACCTCATTGAAGCCGAGAAAAGTGGCCGCTCTACCGAACACTTGGATTTCGGCGTCCAGGCGGTGTGCGCATCATGTAAACAACACGTCCTGCCTCCGAAGAAAATCCTGAGGTGTACGGCTTGCAAGGCTATTATATACTGCAGCAAAGAGGTCTGTTATGAGTTGTAATCAAAGACGGTATTAACATCCTTTCAGTGTAGTAAACAGGACTGGAACCTTGGAACGGCCTTGAAAATCCAGACTCACAAAGTACTCTGCCCCAACAACAAAGTACGAATTAATCCTTTGACATTCTGCTTTTTTTATCCTTGTATATAGAGACATATGGCGCGCCTTGATGAAACGCAGGCCATTCTCACCCAATTTCCTTGGGGGCGGTTGGAAACTGACGGAACCTTCAACGACTCTGTTGCTCGGGGCCGCTTCGACGTCTTGGGAGGCTCGGATTATGGATTCTGGAGTCATCGCGGCGGACCGATGCCACACGACAACATGGGCGAGCTGCAAAAGTTAGTGCAAAATGAAGCGTATGTCAAGCTCTTGAAACCCTTTTTGGCCAAATTCGACCACCTGGAAGGAAAGGATCTTTTGAAGGAGAATCACCTTTCAGACGTCGACGGCTGGAAGCTGGAAACGCGTCTCATCCCTTATCGACAATTCCCAACAGTATCCAAGCGACCTCAAATCGTGACGGAACTGGATCGCCGAATCAGTAGCTGGGAGAGCTGGTATGAATGGAGGGGCCTATCCAAGGAGTCGCCCGCGGCTCTTCTCATGAGCTATCCTTTGAGCGCGTATTGGCTTATCACACACTGCCTCCAGCTCACGCGTGCGAGTGCCGGTCGACCGGAAAAGCGTGTCCCTCTCCACCTGCATGCTATTGGCGCAGAGGTTGAACTGAACTATCTTCCTTTGTCAGTGAAGACTACCCTATAACGCGCTCTACTGACTAGTATTCCTTAGGTTCTCCGAGCTGGCTTTGCTTCTGCCTTATCACGACATTAAACTTGTCCTCTTCGGGCAAAGTGTGGAAAAACTCCTCGCCATCGCGAAAAAGCACCGTCTATCTCTTGCCGGGAAGTGTTCCTCATCCACCCCCGTGTTTGCGTATGAGGCGCCCAAGGAATGCGGAAGCGGACGCATCGATATCTTCCTTCACAGCGCCTCCCCTGTCTGGGGTCCCGAAATGCTCAGCGCTGCCAACGAGTATGGCGGACGCCCCGATGGCGTGATCGCGTTCAACGCAGGCCTAGGATCCTACCAGGCGTGGATCCCCGTCATTCAAGCTATGCATCGCGCTGTCATGCCTTTCGCTGTCACCGAGTACACCGAGCATTCTTGCGAGATGCAGCGCGCGACGTTCCCTCAAATGGTGCGCCACGCGAATGCAGAACCGATGAAGGAGTATACGATCGAGATGAATCCGTTCCAGCGGCCCGGTCAGAGAGGGATCCCAAGCTTTCGATTGCCGAACATTGTCAATGGATTTACCATGGTAGTCTGCAAGCCAGAAGCTTGATCTCGCGACGCTACTGGGTCCGTGCATCGTACTTGTCCTATAGTACCACTGTGTGCAAACTCGAACGATGAGTAGATAAACGCACAATTGTATTTAAATCCCAAAAACCTTTCATGTATCAAATATTCTATATATGTACCAGTGTCCTTCAATTCCGATATCAACTAGATCTCCCCATCCTTGTCATAAACATAGTCGCCGTATATGGGCAGCCATTGCTTGTCCTTTGCCCTCTCTCTGACCTCCTCCTTTGTCCACTCCACACCCGCACTTCCTTCATCTATCGCCTGCTCAGCCACAGCCACAGCAACTTCAAAGTTGACACTCGGAGCGTCGCCGAAATCCGGTAGCAGCGCATCATCAGGATCCTTTAGGGCGGGAGACAAGGATGCCAATCGACGCGCGCCTGCGATGATCATCGTGTCTGTCATTCTACGCGACTGGCAGAGCATTGCGCCGAAGCCTAATCCGGGATAAATAAGCGCATTGTTGCATTCCGCGATACTGGTTTAAACAAGTCTGTTAGTCATTGTACAAGGAACAGAGTCTGAGTACTCACATGTAGTCCTTTCCATTAGGCATCTTCGCAGGAGGGAACGGGCTACCGGTGGCGAGCAAAGCCTTCCCATGAGTCCACTCATTCGCATCGCTTGGGTCAACTTCCACCAGCCTGCTTGGATTCGACAGAGGGAGAATGATGGGCCGTTCGCACGTCGCCGCCATTGCCTTTACAACATCCTCCGTAAAAGCGCCCCCGTGCGTCGAGCACCCAATCAACACCGTAGGCTTCACCGCCTTGACCACATCGAGTAACTTTATCTCTACATCCCCGGCGAATGACTGCCACTCAGCATCGGGCCGTACAAACGCCTTCAAATCCTCTCTGATGTCGGGTAACGACTCCTTGATAAGACCATGTTTATCAATGAGCCAAAATAGCTTGTTGGCCTCCGCCTCGTCCACGTCGTCCATGGCGACTACAGCGTCTCGGAGCTGTTTCGCGATTCCCAGACCTGCAGAGCCCGCGCCATAAACAATAAAGCGTTGGTCCCGAAGTTTGCTCTTCGTCACTCCAATGGCGGCCATGACGCATGACAACGTTACAGCGCCTGTTCCCTGGATGTCATCGTTAAAGACAGCATGCGTGTCTCGATAGCGCGCAAGGATACGCTGCGCGTTGGTCACTCCAAAGTCCTCGAAATGAAGAAGACTATGAGGGAAGTGCTTGCGCACGAGTTGAACGAACTTGTCGATAAAGCGATCGTAGTCTGCACCCCGAACGCGGTTTTTGGGCCATCCCTACGTATGATACTTAGCTAGGGATGTACGCGATCTGTGAGAACTTACGACATAAAGATTATCATTCAGTAAGTCCTCGTTATCTGTTCCAACATCAAGAGTGACAGCAAGGGACCTTGAGGGGTCTATGCCTCCGATAAGACTGGTTTTTGGATTAAAAAGGATCAACAAGGGAAGTATAAAACACACGTATAGATCACCGACTTGGCCGAGGATATCTTGAGAGAAGGATGTAAGACTTGGTTCCAAAAGATTATCCATAAGACCCACCCCAATACCCTACAAATGGTCAGTCCGATGTATGGTTCAACCGATTGAAGACATACCCCAACGCCTTGATCACCAATGCCCAGAATAGCTTCCGCATCCGAGCAAACGATGAGATCGATATTCCGTCCCCGTGTTTCCTCCAAAAAGTCTTCCTCCATCGTGTCTTCATTTGGGAACGTCAGATATAAACCTTCGCTTCGGCGGAAAAGGTGAGAATAATTGGAAATTGCTTCAGCCTGTCGAACGTTTAGATGGATTTAGCTACGAAGAATGATATACCTCTGTCGGAGTGTAGATGATGGGAACCAGCTCATGCAGATGGCGCGATATCAAGGTGTAATAAAGAACCCAGTTCTGGTCTTTGAGGCTCTGTAAAAAGGAGTTTTTGCGGATGGGCGTATCCCGGGCCTGCAGCTGATCATAGGCTCGCTGACACTGCTCGTCGAGGGAGCACACACTCCATGGCAGACGTCCCACCAGACCAAACTCCTTCCTCTCTTTAGTCGTGAACGCGGTGCCCTTGTTGAAGCGCGGGCTTGTGAGGATCGCGTCGCCGCGCAAGGCTACTCGGAAAGTTGTTGTGGAAGGCATGTCGAGAGGAGATTGGTGGCCAGTGTATCATATATGTCATGGCCAAAAATAGAGGCCTCCGGTATGAATTGAATGCATGTCGTGTCGCGTACATCCATCCATCCATCAGTTACAGTAACTCTGGGTACTGTTGTGTATTTTTGAAGGATGCCTTGTGGGCCCAGTCTCCCGCGCTTTAGTAGGCGTGAAAACGGGAGCCGTGGGTTTACGGAGTCGTACTAATCCAGCCGGTCTAGAAGCCTGAGAAGCTATAGAGGAAACGCTGTTTTACGCGGCCGCTGCTGTCAAGTTATTGTTCTGGTTGAGGAAGCTGAAGACATAATTAGAAGCCAGGTCAAGGAGCCAACACGGCTTCAAACTCCGATGGAATATGCCGACATTGTAAATGAAGTGAGTGTCTATACCTACTTATGTATATGGATGCCATCTGTGGCAAAGAATAGGTTGATGGGGTAACCAAACGCAACGTGTAACCTGAACTACATTGCTGTCGCCTTGACTCGCAGCTTAAGAAGTCGAGGTTACGGCGAGTTTGAATCAAAACACCCAACAAAAGGCTGTGGGTCGTAGCAGAAGAATGTATGGATGTTTGTATAAATGATATCGATACTACTAGTAGGGAACTGAAAGTTTCTCTCACCCAATCCTGAAATAAGAACGGTACGGATTTATTAACTAACGCGTCAACTTGATGAGCGCGCCCGTTTGCAAAGACGTGCGCGTATCAACGGAACATAGAGAGCTTGAAGAAGTGTTCGCTATCAGACGCATCACCGTACATCCCCCGCCTGCAGGAATAAGGCCGAGCCGTGGAACAGTACTACGACAAGGATGGTCCGATACTCGGTAACCACGTCAAACAGTGCACCGGGTAAACAGTAACCGGTTCGCAATAACATTCATCTGTACTCGAGAGCCAAGGACCGGAACGCCTGAGACTTAGACTAAACGCAGACAAGGACGTCGACAGTGTGGCCAAGAAAAGAAAGCGCCTTCCCTTTTAGGAAAGAAGCGCAAACTCCGAATCCGAAACCAAAGTCTCGATCGTGACGTCATGTTGGAATTTGCGATCTGACCACTTCTTTGACTGCTCGGGGCAGATATAAAGTCGACGCCGTTCCGCTCCCAAGACCACGACTGCCAGCTCGCCCTGCTTTACGACAAACCCTCAACACACACCCCTGTGATATAATACGAAAATGGGCATGGACAAACACGTTCGACGGGGCCACCCAAGTACATATCCAGTCTTCTCTTTCCTGCATTTTTCCGCTGACTCCTTTTGTTTATTCAGTAACCTTCGGCCTACTCATCATCTTTGGAATAATTGAGGTGCGCTATGCCCAGCCTTTCAAGCTGCTTTGTACTGACATGGCACACTAGCTCTCGCTCACGTCATGGCTGGTATCACGGTTCAATAAAAATCACGACTACAGCAGCATTTCAGAACGAGATCGCATCCGCTTCGTTCTCTTCTGCTCAGTATGGACCGTCGTCTTTGGTCTACTATACTCTGTCATGTTCCTCTATGCCGCGACGAGCTCCGTTCTGACGAGTATCATGTCTCATGGTATCTTGTGCGTTACGCTCTCGATGTTTCATTCATTTCGCGCCTAACCGTTCACCCAGCTTTATTTTCACTTGGATAATGTGGACTGCAGCCGCCGCCGCCATAACCGAGATGCTTGGCGGCGGGCTGAACTGCAGGTAAGCACGTTTATTTCATTTCATGGCCGATATTCATGTAACCGCGTTTCAGTAATCAACATGAATTTGTTTACTGCAGTCAGCTCAACGCTGTTGAGGCATTTGCTTGGATTGAGTGGTGAGTATTTCCTCTAATTGTAGGATGCTGGGGTGCTCATGCTTTTTCACTCAAGGGTATTGACGACCTTTGCACTCATATTCATTCTCGTCCGTGGTATCCAAGCTGCTCGTCGTGGTGATGGCTACGGTGGAGGTCTTGTCACCGTCTGATTCATTTCATTTATCACGCCGGATGTTCCTCATTTACGATATTTATCCGTACACGTTGCTTTCTCGCTCAGGCTTTTTGGTATGGTGGGGTGTCAATAATGTGTTGATGATACGATCTTCGTATGACCCCCGTTACGATGTATATGTACGCTGTGCTGAATTTAGTATCCCGGACTTTTTGCATCTACACTCGGACGTTTATCGGTTCGCCTTTGCGTGAAGTCGGGGGCACATCCAGTACAGCCGTCATTTCTTAGGATTCGAATGTCAAAGCAAACTTGGTTCCAACGTGTTAACAACATAGTATTGCAGCTTTTTGGTGAACGAGCAAATCGTATTCGCGATATCCAAAGGTAATTCTCCTGATCTAGTAGGCAAAGCGTTCTGCGGACATAAATATACAAACGGTAACGTACAACAAAGCAAGAGTTCCGTGCTATGAGCGCGCCTTGGCCTCATCTCTGTCCTTCTGTTTTTGGATCGCTTCCTGCTGCTTGACGGCGGCCTTCATCATCCTCTGCCTCTTCCGCCTCCCGTTGCCACGCTTCTTCCCTTCCACGACGATCGGCTCCTCGAGCTTCTTTTTCCGTTTCGCGATCTGCTCTGCGCGCTGTTTTTCGCGTTTCTTGTCTCGCTTCCGGAGCGATCCCGACATGGAGGTCTTGAGGAGGGCGCCGTAGGAAGCATAGAATGATTGTAGCTGAGAGGACATTACCTAGACAACCTGTTTAGTGGGCAACGATATCGATGAAAATGTGACGCACCCGCGTAGAATATTTAAATTTGCCACCATCTGTGAGGCGTATCAGGCATGGGTATTCGCGTGAGTCGTCCTCGCTCTCCTTCATCGCCGCATCCTCGCCATCGTGTACAACTGCGCGTCCATGAGTCTCATCCAGGTGTTTTTTGCAACCTCTACGTACGTCGTTTATGCGTGAGCCAAATCGATCCCTTCTGTTGAGAGGATTCAAACAGTTTCTGCAGGTGTTTGAGAAACTAATGGGTGATTTCAATGGACATGGGATGGAGATTGGGTGGGGGAGCGCACTGTATCGGAGTCCACCAACTGCATGCTTCATTGACTGGCAGTGGCTCTGGACAAGATATATTTGATTATGTAATTTCGCATTTTTCTGCGCTCAACTTATGTCGACGCCGACGTTGCCCGATCTCTTTGCGCTTTTTGCGCCTCGTTCCAGACAGTTCCGAGGGGATTTCACCGCCGGTAACCTGAGAACGAATACATCAATTCAATTTCCGAAGGTTTTCGGGGCAGCAAGTACTGTCCTCATCCTTTCCGGGACCGACTTTTGAGTTTTCTATAAATACCGCCTAAAATGGCAAGCAGTCTGATGTCCAGATCGGGAGGGCAAAGCGCCTTTCGTCATGATCACGACTTTTGCTTCAAGCAAAAAAACTTACAAATGCGCTTCATTCATTGGATCCCCCCTCTTCCCCCGCATTGCTTCTTGTGTGCGAACCATAGCCTACAATGCAGACCTCCTTCCCCTCCCCAAAAGGCGGCGCCTCCCTCCTTCTTTCCTTCCGGCTGGAGCGCAAAACCATCCTGATATTAGGCTCGGGATCGCTAGCTGCCTCGCGCGCCTTTGCTGCTCTTGAAGCAGATGCTAAAGTCATCGTCCTGGCCAAAGGAGATGTCTGCGATGAGCTCAAGTATCGAGCTGAACATGGCCAAATCACCATAGTCGACGCAGACTCCTTGCCGGGTTCTTCGAATGCAGAGGATGGACTGGATTTGGATGCTTTTCCCGGGGTGTCTCTGGTCGTCGTGACGGACACGATTATCAACGGGGATTCGGATCGTCGCAGCCGCTTCTCCGCTGAACGCGTCTACAATGCCTGCAGAGCGCGAAACATTCCCGTCAACATTACAGACATGCCCGACCTCTGCGACTTTTCCTTCACTTCCTCTCACCGATTGGAGGACTCTCCACTGCAGATTGGCGTCACGACAAATGGCCAGGGATGTCGTCTTGCTGGACGGATACGCAGAGAGATCGTATCCAAATTACCTAAAGATGTGGGATTGGCCGTACAAAATGTGGGCAGAATGAGGGCCTTAGCGAAGGATGTGGAGGGCTCGGAGGATTGTTTTGAAGAGAGCGGCGTTTCCACACCCAATCGACCCGTCCCACTTCGCAGTCCCACAGAAACCGCCCTTGAAAGCGCAAGAAGACGTATGAAATGGGTTGCGCAGGTCAGCGAGTACTGGCCCATCTCTAAGCTCGGTCACTTGACAGACGAGGAGATACATCAAGTCTTGGAGAGCCAGGATACACCATCATCTGTGCTCACTCCTCCGCCGTCGCTGCATTCGCTTACACTGCAGCAGCCCGGACGTATATTACTCGTTGGGTCTGGGCCTGGACATCCTTCTTTGCTCACGCAGGCAACACACAACGCTCTCACAAAACTCGCGCACCTTGTCTTGTCGGACAAGCTTGTTCCAGATGCCGTGCTCGCACTAATACCGTCCCATGTTGAAGTACGCATCGCGAAAAAGTTTCCCGGAAATGCAGACGGGGCGCAGAACGAGATGATGGAGGCGGCGGTGGAAGCTGCCAGACGTGGATTGACTGTCGTGAGGGTGTGTTATCTTCTTATTAACTATTCTTTCGGTGTAATGACAGGCCCACCCTACAGTTAAAACAAGGCGATCCCGTAGTATATGGACGTGCCGGCGAAGAAGTCCTTTACTTCCGCTCGCACGGCTTCGAGCCTACAGTCGTCCCTGGCGTGAGCTCTGCCCTCGCTGGTCCAACATTTGCTGGGATACCCGTTACGCAACGCGGCGCTGCTGAATCCTTTATGGTGTGCACCGGGGTCGGGCGCAAAGGGAAGGAAGTCGTTCTTCCTGGATACGAACGCGGCCGCACCCTCATCATCCTCATGGGCGTCGCTCGTCTCCCGCAAGTCATCGCGACGCTCACTTCTGCGGAATGCTCGCGACGTGGAGGCGGCGCGTATCCGGTGCATACGCCCATTGCCCTCATTGAGAGGGCGTCCATGCCGGATCAACGGGTTATTGAGTCGACGCTGGGAGATATCGTGCAAGCGCTGGAAAGCGTGGGCGAGCAGCGTCCACCGGGGATGTTGGTCGTTGGGTGGGCTGTTTTGTCGCTGTGGAAGGAAGGTGATGTTCAAATTCTTGAAGAGGAGCCAGAGAAGGATGAGGCCCGTGTGAGGAGGTGGCTTGGTGCAGAAAGTTGGCGCGTACGGGAAGGGCTTCAATATGATTGGGATGTGATATAATTCGATGTAGGAATGTATGCTTTATCTTTGTTACCTTGGAGTTTTTCCCCCATCGAGATTACGAAGGACGGCTTTGTACTTGGTCGAAGGAGACCAGGTATATTTCCCTATCCCACCAGCGGATATGTCCTGTCCTGGCGTAGAGAACAGCGTATCTTTCGAAAGAAAACAGTCTTCGTAGTCGTGCGTTTAATGTCACGAACATGATCAGCTATGCTGTATGTGACTTCCAGGGCTTGAATCGAAATTAACTAAGTCTGCCGGCCAAATTGTCAAGGAGGATACCTTTGTATCGCGCATCCGGACGGACAACTTGGAAGTGTCCTGCGGTGGGGACGGGAATGGAGGGGAGGAGTTGCTACATCGACGTAGTGCAGGTGAAGATAACTTTGGACACGAGCACGGAATGCTCCGTGGTGCGGAGTTTCGTCGTGCCTCTGCAAGGAGTTGGTATGGAAGCAATGCACTGTGCAGGCGGCGAAATGGCACGACAGCGTCCAATCATGTGATGCGAACAATCCGCGAATAGGGGTGCACGACGTCCTTCTGCTTCCTGCCTTCACCTATGGCATAATACGAAGTCGGTACACCTCGAAGTTTCCACTAAGCGCGCAGCAATATGACCTGTGCGCACGTAAAGTGACCAGCAACCCGGTCTGGATCTTCAAGTCGCCTGATCCGTAGGACCGCAAAGTTGGACGTCCTCTGCTATGGTACATTCACATACGAGCTTGGGATCAACCTTCTCTAAGCACCTTACTGAACTGCCTCCCGCAGGAAGTACACCATTGTTATATCTCCACCTGATGAAACCGTAGTTCATCTATCCGCCCTTTGATAATCTCTCTGTTGTGCTAATCTTGTCTGAATGCAATGACATCGTCTCTCGGATGTCTTCCCTTGCCCTTCGGTGGAAATTACACCTTTCTGTGTCCTGCGTGGGGATCCGAATGTTTTCTCGGATGATCAGATAGAATGCCCTCGCAGATGGTGTTCGACAATACGGACTGTATGCGATGCCCATACCCTGGCCTCAATGATTCGTATTCATCGTGATGTCTGGGCTCCCGCTGAGATCAAGATGCATTCCATCGTCATTCAGATACGAATTGGATCTCGTCACATGCGCATATATCAATTTCGTCGCTTCTCTGATCCACAGCGAGGGAATCGAACATTACACAACCCGTCTGCACCATCCGCACCTTAAAGGAGCGGCTCAATGTCCATTTCCCATCAAACACTCACATCCTTCGATGGGTACCCAGTCTCAATCCCAATCGCTAGCACTCTTTGAGGCGTTGCAGCACCAACGACTTGTCATCGTGAATACTTTTGATCTCTCAGAACTGCCCCGTGCTAACAGAATGACTCTAGTACTTTAATAGTACGATACCCCAAGATAAGGAAGTGCTCGTGAGCTAATCTTAATCTGAAATGCAGTTTCCGCCGCCGCATTCTATGTATGCGCCGTTCTTCGCACATGCGTGTATTGGCGTACCTTATTAACGGTCAATTTAGGTCTTCGACTACCTCTTGACACTGGAGTCGGAGGTCGAACTTATATGGGGTTCCGACTGGACTATAACCAAGTTTCTCTACCTCTTAACACGGTATCTTCCGTTCATCGACATGGGTTTGCTTCTGTGGCGTATGATTTCCGCGTCATGTCAAGTCTGTCATCTAATAATCTCGTAGATGACAATACACCAAATATGACTGTAGAGGAATGTGCACTCGCCTTCAAGCTGAACGGTGGTATGGTGACGTTCGCGTTGACATTGCAGAAATTCACAGTAACATGATTAGGAATGTTCACGGCAGGCATTTTGCTGGCCGAAGGTGAGCACCCTAGTACTCTCGTCATCTCTTTGATCTCATTCTCTGAGTAGTCATACTCACGCTGCGAACTTGGGCGGTCTGGAATCGGCATCGCTTTCTCACAGTTAGCATGGCCGCACTTTTTTTAGCGAGCTCTATTGCTATCTTCACCGTGATGGGCATTGTCCTCGACTCCTTTCAATGTAAGGCATGCATGTCTACCGAGGCTAGTCACTATTAACTCGATCTCAAGTTCAAATCCTCCCGTTTCCAGATTTTAAAGGCTGCTTCAATATCTCTGCCTCGACTCCCGTTTATCTGTGGGCCTTCATAATCTTAATGATGTATGAAGTAGGTGAGAATTACCGTTGTACATGAACACTATCCCTTCATCCTGACACACCCTAGTCGTGCTGCTACTAATGGCAGTTAAATCATACCTGCAATGTGAGCTCTCTGCGAGCATAGAGTCCAACTGACGAACAATGGGAAAGTCCGTGAGGCACGAGAAATCGGATCGTCACAGCTATTAAAAGTCGTGCTGAAGGATGGTACGTTTCCGGGTCTCCGTAACACACTCGTAATCACTCTCCCCAGGCATTATCTACTACCTCTATCTATCCGGTATACTGCACGAAGTCCCGTCTTGACACAGGATTGATCGTTCCGTAGTGTTGAACATCACGAACATGATTGTGATACACCGGCTTACTGTACGTGCTTCCCATTGTGCCTTTTTCAGCGTCGGAAGTTGACCTCGTTCGATAGCCGGACTTCTGCATTTTGCTCGCCTTGTGAGAACGAGGACATCTTCATCGAGAGCCAGTCCCGCTGATCCTTTCTGCAGCTTCGAACGTGTTATCCACGCAATGCTGGCGTGCCGGGTGGTCACGAATATCCGCGCACAGGCGAGGAGGCAACTCGTTATTGGTAGTAGCGGTACACTGGGCGATTTGGGGACAGTCACAACGCTAACTTTTGCCGCCGACCGTTCTGAGAGTGATGCGGAATGATTTCGTCTTGTAGAGTCAGTATGATAGATACTCAATCAATCTTGTATTGCCTTTTCCTCGTAATCAATATCGGGCCTACCTGTAGCAAGAGCCTTGATGCGGTCAGCAGCAGGTAAATGAGATATTGGTTGATCTGCTCTTTGTAATGCCTCCCGGGGAGCGCCGTGACCACAGCACCGAAGCCACCGACGTCCCCTAATAAAGCTGTCGGTTGACGGGAGGTTTAGCACACCCTGAGCGGCGTTATGCCCGGAACACCGCCTAGAAGGATTGCTCATGAGTTGTGTGTGGAAAGAAGGAACGATTTGAATGATTGTTAACATCTGCTTGGATAAAAGACGATGGCCTCTTCGAGGAAAACGAAAGGTAGCTTTGATTGTTCCCTGATGGCCATGGGTCGAGCACAACAATCGAGGAAAGGAACAGAAAGAATCCACATGTAAGATGTGACAGAAAAATCAAGCAAACAAGTATTCATGAGATCGATTACATTCATTCAACCATTATCCAAGTAGGGTATGCATGACAATATCGTACGTGGGTACGCAGTAAGTATTACAAGGAAAGAAATCTTTTAGAACATTATCCACACCTCATGCGGCAAGTCTACTCGTGGTGCTCTATGCTCGTCTTGGATTGAGTCTTCGACGGGAGCTCACTCGAAGTCTCAGTCCCAGCCTTTTCGGTAGCCAGCTTCTCCGCGTATTCTTGATTTCTGCGGCGGACAATCTCCTGGGCCCGACGAGCAGATGAAGGACCAAGGAATATGGACTTCTCGCCTTCGAACTACAAAACGTTTAACAAAGATATCCGAGCAACGGAAAGAAAGAATTCTTACGATGAGGTCGATATCCTCAAGAGTCTGGCCGGTGGTCTCGACGTAGAAGAAGTACGTGATGGGGATGAAGGCGAGATTGGTGCAAGCCCAGACGACATAGGTCTTCCATGCGATCGAGTCAATGGCCACTGGGGTGATCATGACAACCAAGAAGGTGAACAGCCAGTTGGTCGTCTAGAAGAGTGTTAGTCGAAATCGCGCCAGATAATTATGGAAACAACGCACGGTAGCGAGCGCAGCAGCCTTGGCGCGAATCTGGAGAGGAGCGATCTCAGCAGGGTACAACCAGGGAATGGCCAACCAGCCGACGCTGAAGAAGAAATTGAACAAGCTATGAAGATGGCTGTTAGTACAATCGCGAACGCAAAGAAATGGTGAGTAAACGTACAAGAGGCAGACCGCAGCGACGAGACCCTTGGCCTTGTTGCCAGTGTCCTGAGTCATAGCCGCCAACAACACCATGCAAATGCATTGGCCAGTAGCACCGAACAGCATGAGCTTGCGGCGACCAAGACGTTCGATGATGGGTATAGGCACCAAAGAAGAAAGGAAGTACGCGAGACCGTTGAATCCACTGAGGAGAAGAGACATGTCCCTGGACATTCCAACAGATTTCTGGAAAATGACAGCTGTGAAAGTGATTAGATCCTTGTGACAAAAAATAAAGTTTCTGGACATACGCGCATAGTAAGTGATCAAGTTGATACCAGAAACCTGCTGCATCATTTGCGAACCGCAGCCAAGGAGGACACGGTGTAAGAAGCGCTGGTGGCCATTTCGGAAACAGTCCTTGAAGGAGCTAGTCCCAGCTTCACGTTCGAGCCTGAGAGCTTCCAAGATGAATTCAAGCTGCACATCCTGTATCAAAATTATTAATAATTGGTGAGAAGGACGAAGAAAAAGAGATGCATACAGTGGCTTTGGCGCGTTTGGATTCCTCCGTTGTCTCAAGCATGTAAATGACTTCACGTGCCTCTTCGATGCGACCTTGGCTGGCGAGCCAACGCGGGGACTCTGGCAAGAAGCAAACAAAGAAAATGGTGACAAGCGCGAAGACGACTTGAAGGGACTACGGCGCCGGTGAGAAGCAATTTTGATGTGAACAGCGAGTAAACGCACTAAGGGTAGACGCCACTGATAACCAGTCAAGTTGTTCCTCAGACCATAATCGACCCAGTATGCCAACATGACACCAAAGATATTGACGCCGAGCTCGATGCACACGTTGCGTCCGCGATTATGCGATTTACTAGTCTCCGAATGCCAAACAGGAATGGAACTAGTGGTCATTCCATTACCCACGCCAGCTAAACCCTATATGAGCGACGTAAAAGAGAGATATGAGCGGGTACGCACTAACGACACGTCCGACGATAAGCTGGGGGAGGCCGTAGCTCATGAACTGGAGGATAGCGCCGATGGAGAGGACGATCATGCCCCATAGGATACCGCGTCTGCGTCCGAATATTTCACCGTAGAAGAAAATGAACAATGCCCCAAGAGCGCAACCGATTTCATAAATAGCCACAGTCGCGCCTTGTAGTGTCGAGTTGGTAGTCAAAGCAGGGAATTGATCTTCGAAAGGCTGCCCAGTTAAGAGTCCACCGAGCACACCCTAGAAACCGCGTTAATATACTAGCTGTTTTTTGCTAAAGAAGGCGTATTCACCTGGTCAAATCCGAACAAGAGGAACTACAAAGCAAGTTAGCAAAAAATTTTAAAGACGCGCAAGTAGACATACACCGGCACCACAGGCTATGGTGATCCCCCGCAATAGCCACACCGCAGGCATGCGATCCGTCGCGATGGAAAAAGGCGCGCTGAAAGGCTTCATGGTGGTCGATGTGGAGGAGCGACTGTGGGGCGTTCCCCATGGCACGGGTCCCTGTACTTAAGCAACCCAAACTTGACGATGCTTTCCTTTTGCGGAGGGTTAGAGTGTGGACAGGAGCCCACGACGCCGGCATGGTATAAGGCCGTAATTCCCACACTCGAAACTAGTGTCACGGTTGTTTTTTTCCAACAGACGCGGCGGATGTGGAATGATCACGCCAGGGCCTAGAAGATGGAGATACGGAAGGTCCTTCGATGCAGCGACCTGCCAGTGCCAGGGGGAACGGTCGCGGCTTGCTTTGGCGGAAGAATCGTGATGGTAGAAAGAGAAGGTGTACGTTGCCAAATTGAGTAGTCACCTCCCGACGTAATAGCACCAATGAAGTGTGAATCATTCAATCAATCGTTGTCGACTTCCCCGCCCACTTCCACGAGCTTGAAGTAGCGCGTAGTAAACGTAGTCCAGCATCGAAACTGCAAAAGTCCTCTTCGGACATTTCGCAGTCAAGTTACCGGCGCCATCTCTTGCTGTGGATCCGGGGTTGTGGGGAATGGGGAACTGTCCCAAAATGGCAGCATAGCGAGTGACCTGAAAAGGCCGGCGGGACTTGGGTGTTTCGCGTCTAGCGGCGTGGACCTTGTAGAGGTCAGCGGCGCCGTTCGGGAAATGCGGACATTGGCTGAAATAGGAAGGAACGAGTTGCCGGCATTATAACTCCAGGGTACGTCCACTTGCCCGACGCTGAAGGGCCTCCATGAATGCCGGAAGACCTGGTACTATTGCGCAGATTTCAAAGTCAAGTTTAGACCGCGGCTCCGGAGTTATCAGACGCGTGAAAATGTAAGGGACTTTGGCGCGGTGTAGACTTGATATTGACATAATCCCACTGCACCGGCGCGCGTCAAGTAAGGAATGGCGAGAGCTCTGGTGCTGTGGGGGTCCTGATTCAAGATGAATTGTATGTTTTTTGAAGGGACAGACTACATCAAGTCAAGAGCGGCCCGAGCGGACCTGCGATCCGTTTCTGGATATATAGCGCTTGAACTCATCGCGACGATTGGGAGCCCTTCAGCGCTTGGGTTCATGGTATTGGAAGACCTTTATACCTGCCCTGGGACCAGTTTCAACCCGTCGATAGCCGCGACTTGAATAGCGTCGATTGGAACACCCGTGTCTACCGATCCCTAATCACGCTCTAAGCGCTCCAAATCAACACCAACTAGTAGCACAGTCTCCTACGCGAATCCACGGCTTTTATATGGACGATTGAAGCGATTAACACGTCTATCCGCCTCCCATTGAACAGTTAGTATACTCAATCGAGCTTTGAACGCGGTTATAGACGGAAACTCGTATTTACTATTTAGGATGTTCACGAGATAGGAGTCTGGGGCCAATACATATTTACCCCAAGTCAAGAGTAACCTTGGAACAGGACCACCATGTCGTTGCAAAAGCACCTTCTCAATTCTTCCTCGACGCTTGTCTCGGAGTCGCTGCAGGGCCTCTGTGCCGTCAACGACCAGCTCGCCTATGATCCTAGCAGCCAAGGTGCGTTCTCATAGATGATCGGCGATAGTATACCCATTCCCACCCGCGGCAGTGGTGTACAAGGCGAAGCGGGATGCCACCAAGGTCTCTATTATCTGCGGTGGTGGCAGCGGACACGAACCATCGCACGCTGGCTTTGTTGGCGAAGGCATGTTGACAGGTGCGTAATGGAGATATACTCGATGATCGTCAATGCTGATAACCGAAAAAGCGGCGGTCTGCGGAAATGTCTTTGCTTCGCCCAACGCTAGCCAGGTTCGACGAGGTATCGATCTTGTGGAGAACGATGCCGGGTGTGTGCATTTCCGTGCGCTATCCGGATATCGGTGCTAATTCACATTTAGAACACTCATTGTTGTCAAGTCAGGAAAGTTCATTTTCTTGTGATCTCCATCTAAATGAATGATTAGGAACTATACTGGAGATGTCCTCAACTTTGGTCTGGCAAAAGAGCAGTACGCTGCCGAAAGCAAGAACCCGAATGCTGCCAAGTTTCTTGTCGTTGGCGATGATGTGGCCGTAGGCAAAACCCAAGGCGGCATCGTAGGGCGAAGGTGAGATAATGCGTCTATCATCTCTGCTTTATTGACATCTTTCAGAGGTCTCGCTGGTGTTGTCCTCGTGTACAAGATCGCCGGCGCCCTCGCCGCCCGGGGTGCGAATCTCGACGAAGTGTACGCCACCGCCGAATACGTCGCTTCTCGCATCGGTACCATTGGAGTTGGCTTGGAGCACTGTCACGTAAGCTTCTACCATCTCTCTATCGAACGGTCCTCATCAGTCCACAACAGGTACCCGGAACTGCAACATCTAGTGAAGCCCAACTCGCGGCTGATGAAATCGAAATCGGTCTGGGGATCCATAACGAGTCTGGTATCAAGCGCGTAAAGCCGGTACCGCAGCTCAAGGAGCTCGCGCCTCAACTCCTTGACTTCATCATGTCCCAAGAGGATAAGGAGCGAGCGTTCCTTCCCTTCAAGGGTGATGGCGAGGATGAGGTTGTGCTCCTCGTGAACAACCTTGGCGGCCTGAGTGAGCTCGAAGTTGGAGGCGTCGTGAACGCTATAAGCGGCGAACTCAAGAACCGCAAGACCAAGATTGCTCGTGTGATCTCCGGAACATTCATGGTCAGGCGCATTTCCAGACTTACTGTAAATATCACTCACACTTCCCGCAGACTAGTCTTAACATGCCTGGATTCTCTGTATCATTGGTCCTTCTCCCTCGAGCTGGAGACAAATCCCCCAAGTCCGCCGCTGATATTCTTTCTCTCCTTGACGCGAAAGCCGACACTCCAGGATGGAAATGGACGTCCTCCAAGGTTCCCAACGCGTCCTTCACCACGCCACCTGCCGCAGAGAAGCCTGCCGCTGCATCCTCGAAAGGCAACCTTGCTGCCCCCGACCCTAAAGCGTTCATCGCCGCCCTCTCACGCGCCTGCAAGGCTGTCGCTGAAAACGAGCCAGAGATCACGCGTATGGATACGATCGCTGGAGATGGAGACTGCGGTCTCACGTTGAAGGCTGGAGCAGAGGGTGTCATGAGCGAGGTCGAAAGTGGAAACATTAAGGGCGCGGATATTATTGGAGACGTCGTCGTCATTGCCAAGGTTGCGGAGAAAGCTATGGGCGGAACAAGTGGCGCGCTGTATTCGATATTCATGTCTGCATTGGCCCAGGGACTGAAGGCGAACGCGACGGGTGACGTGGTGACGGATGAGATTTGGAAGAAGGCGCTGGTGGATGCTTTGGCGAAGCTCTACACATACACCAGGGCGAGACCGCCATCGAGGACGTTGATTGATCCTCTCGCCGCGTTTGTGGAGAATCTTGGACAAGGATTCCCAGCGGCTGTCAAGAGTGCGTCTGATGCGGCCGAGCATACGAAAAATGTCGAGGCTAAGGCTGGGCGGAGTGCGTATGTTGACAGTTCACTCCTGACGAAGGAGCGTGTGGCGGATCCTGGTGCTTGGGGTGTCAAAGTTATCTTACAAGCATTGATCTTGTAGTATGTGTAAGTTGGTAAAAGAAGTCAATAAGATAATACGTTTCAACTTGATCTTGTCCTTCTCGTGCGCGTATTGATACATCGACTGTCTCCGGTTTAAAGCTTGATGGGCTCTGCCACCTGGCATGTGCCAGGTGCCTGCACCATGACATGATGACAGCGACAAACGTACGGCATCGCATGGCGTGTTCGACATTTGGTTGATTTCATTATGCGGAAAAATACAGCTGCTTCTGTTCCACGTAAATAGCCAGGTCGTTAAAGCGTGAAGTGAGCATTGTTAGTGGTGGGTTGCCGATTCAAGTACGCGCCCTGCCGCTCCCAATTTGGCTGCGCACCTTCCCGATCTGGACAGTCGTCACCAGGAGGCACCGACAGCTTTCCCTTTTACCACCTTCATTTCCTGCTATCCTGCAACCTGTTTTCGACCCAGTTTCTTCTCGCATCTTGTAATAACCCGCACATCTCTACTGTTTCATCTCTACCTCTTCTCGTGGCACCAACTTGGGCGGATTTAACGCTCTACCACCACGTTTTGCATATTAACGACGCGACACGACGATAAAACGGACTTACGACGACGAGCAGGGGCATGGTGCGTTGTGCCGGCGAGCGATGTGGATGGATCTGACGACGGGCATTTGCAGGATACGCACCACCAGGATCCCGAGGAGTTTTACGTGAAGCAGGATAGAATCGGTGCGTTTGCCTGTTCGATGTCAACGGGGCAAGAGTCTAATCGTTGGCAATGTACAGGAAAGGGCTCGTTTGGCGAGGTGTACAAAGGGTTCGTCGCCGTCGTCCAACCAACTCCTATCGTTTGACCCACAGCCTTGTGCAGATACGATAAACGCACTCAGAAAACTGTTGCCATAAAGATTATCGATCTTGAAAGTGCCGAGGATGAAATCGAGGATATTCAACAGGAGATTCAGATTCTCTCGCAACTCGACTCGCCCCATGTTACGAAGCCAGTCATTTTTCTTACTCTTTTCAATCGATTTCCTCATGTTTTCTTAGGTATCATGGCTCTTACTTGAAAGGCTCAAACTTGTGGATTGTTATGGAGTAAGCAATCATTGCTTTGAGTTGGGCATTCACTTTGACGTCTTGCAGGTACTGTTCGGGTGGCTCTTGTTCAGACTTGGTATTCCATCAATGTATCGGTCTATCATTAGCATCACTTATCCTTCATCTAGATGAAGCCAGGCGTCTTCAGGGAAGAATATATTGCTATCATCGTCCGAGAACTCCTTCGCGGTCTCGAGTATCTCCACTCGGAAGGAAAGCTGCACCGTGACATCAAAGCGGCCAACATTCTTCTCTCTGCTGGCGGCGAGGTCAAGTTGGCCGACTTTGGCGTGTCTGGGCAGCTCTCTGGTACGCTTTCTGCTAAAAAGAACACGTTCGTAGGCACTCCGTACTGGATGTCGCCTGAGGTTATCAAGCAGAGTGGGTATGATCACAAGGCCGACATATGGAGTTTGGGGATAACCGCTATCGAGCTTGCGAGAGGAGAACCACCCTACGCCGAGTTGCATCCGATGAAGGTATGGACATATTCGGCCATCGTAGGAAAGGCACTAACAAAATTCCATCGATAGGTGCTTTTCCTTATCCCGAAAAATGCTCCGCCCACACTGGAGGGAAACTTTAGCAAACTCTTCAAGGAGTTCGTTTCCTACTGTCTCCAGCGTGATCCTCGCGATGTGTGTTCTTTTCGTTCCCTTTAAAGCAACGACTGATTTCATGTATAGCGACCATCTGCACGCGACCTTTTGAAACATAGGTTCATCCGCAATGCGAAGAAGACCAGTTACCTGACGGAACTGATTGAGCGACACGAACGATGGCGCGAATCTGAAGGAGCTGAGCGAACGGACGACGACGAGCGCGATACGGCTCCTGACATGTTAGTGTCTTCCCTCTATCTACATAGATCTGTATCTTATATTACTTTAGGCAGGGTGGTTCTGACCCCGAGGACCTTTGGGACTTTGGTACCGTGCGCCATGCCAGCGGGCGTCCCGCGACTATCGGACGCGCTAACCAAGGACCTCCCCTCACCTGGGAAAACGATGGTTCGCGACGCTCGGAAGGCTCCGACGATTCTTCTTACTCGCGCCGCACTGGATCTTCGGGTTCCTCGAACCATACTTCATCTACCCTCACTGTTCAAGGTGGAGGGCAGAAAGGCGATTTGCCACCTCTGCCCCAGAACTCGGGTGGAACTCAGAAGAGGAGCTACAGCAATGACCAGGATACGGTGCGGCACGCACCCGCAACGACGAAAGGCTCGCGTGTGGTGCAGAGGGAGCCTTCGGATGAGTATGACGACTACGAAGAGCAGTACACGAACGGAGTGGATGGTGTCTCGAGTGGGATGGGGAATGTGCAGCTGGAGGACGATGTTCCGGATACTACCATGCTAGATTCGGTCATTCTTCCGGCTATTGCCTCTGTGAGTGTCTTTTTTTGCGCTTGGTGGATTGGGTCTGATTATTTGGTTCAGCTCTTCCCGCGTGTCGCCTCTCAGGAAGCTCGTGTTGCCTTGAGTGCCTTGCAGAGGGCCTTTACTGATGCTGAGCGTATCATTCCCGGTGTCTGTAATGAGTTTGTCACTGAGATTGTTGAATCTGTCGAGCACGTCGAAGAGGACAGATAGTTTGTGAAAGTATGTTCATGCTTCCATGCAATGTGGTACTTTCTACGTTACTTGTACAATGCTTCTTGCCACTATAATATTGCATAACATTTCCCACAAGAATTTACATCGTTTTTAATGCTTCATTTCATCTGCTGTGTTGAGCGGGAGCTGTAGGCGGGAGAAGATGCGCGGCGTATGTCACGTAAGTGTTCCCACAGTTTATTTCGTCGACTTACTTCCACCACATTTGAAGAGTCGACGAAAGACCTGCACCCTCAACATGAATATCTCCGACGTCGACTCTTCACCTGAATTGGATACCCCCAATATCGACTCGTCACCTGAAATGGACACCATCAAGGTCGATCCCTTAGCTAAAACGAAGGCGCGCGAAATCTTCAAGGAAGTCTACCGCGAGTTCTATGAATGGGAACAGGCCGATGCACAGACGTCCATTGATAGCTTGGTCTGCAAGAACCCAGATGACTCTTTTCCGGACTGTAGCGGGTACATCCTCGGCGGCATGGATGCAGGCCTCATCGACGACGAGCAGTGTATTATCGTCAATATCGAAAACAAGATAGCCTCGCATCCTCCGTATACGTCCTGCGCCCCAATATCGCGGAACGTTCTTCTCCCGGAGGATGCGGAGCTTGGGCTGGACGTGGAGCAGCTCTCGCATGTCCCGTATGCTGACCATCCTGCGTTTGAGGCGAAGCAGTTTTTGCGGGAGTGTGTTAAGATAGTTCCGGGTTTGAGGTATGCGTGGCAGAAGGACTTTGAGGATCCTGATGGTGCGTAGTACTCTTTTTTCTCTTTCTCTCTTGAGTAGTGGTGCTAATAGCTTGGTGTAGTCGAGATTATACGTATCGAGGTCGTCAAGAGGCTGTACAAAGCGCACATTCCGCTGAATATACTCGATGACAAGATGTTGGGGGCTGCTGGGCATGAGTCTGGCTTGCTGTGGTCTATTCATCAAAGGTGCATTTTACCACTTGTGCTCCTACTAAACTCACATGAATTCGGGTACAGAGACTGGCCGAACGTCTTGGATTGGTTCATGGAAACAGAAGTGGAAGTGCTGCAGGATATCAGAAACAATTTACCGAACTACCGGTGGAAGACGGAGAATGTGTTTGACGCTATCAACATTTGCGAGCCGGCGTATTGTTCGCTTTGTCTGCGTGTGGCGTGTGGAACGCATCGACGTGGGTTGCTTCTCTCCCTTCCCTGCGATACTAGTAATCTCGTTTTTGTTCTGTTAGTGGAGAAGGACAAGACCAAGAAAATGCGTCTTCCTGTTCTTTTAGAGAAAGTAGCAAAGTTGTCCGCGGAAGAATTGCACGACTCGGATGTTACTCCTTGTGGCGCGGATTGTTTCAAGCATTTGGCCATGGATAACTACAAAAACGAGGTCTGGAAATGGTTTGTCTTCGTATCGACCGTAGACTGATGTACGTGGCAGAGTAAAGTGGAAACGGACATCGACCATGATCAGTTCATCATAGGCGTCTTGAAGCTTGATCCCGACATCCTTCCGTGTGATCTCTCTTTTACATCGAAAGTTCCTTGCAAGCAGGTATGTATACTTGCAGCCTTTTCGGTTCCACAATTTGAACCCTATTGTAGATCTTCCTGTACCGCGCGCGCTTCCTGAGCCAGTGTAGGGACAGGCCCGATGCTGGCAGGACCTCTTCAGGACCGTCCCATCTCGCGACACGCCGAGATGACCCGAAGCTTCCTGAGCAATCGTTCTCCTCGCCGTATGCTATGAGTTCATTTTGTCAATTGTACCCTCTGTGACGAGTTTTCTGCAGTGTTTATCCATGTGTTCACGACGGGCCGTGCGATGAGACCGCTATAGGTTGTCGGTGCTACTTGACGAACCGCCGGTGTCTGCGTAGTTGTAATTGCGCGCTTACCTGTCAGTGGTCACTGATTTTCGCAATTGCCACATAGTAACCTAACATGATGTATGTATAGGTGATCGTAGGCGGAAAGGCTGTTCATGTTATAAAAAAGGGGGCTGCAGCGTATTCAACAAATGTCCGTGTGCTGAAAAAAAGCAAGAGTGTGATCCTGAACTATGTCGCAAGTGCGGAGCAAGGTCTGTTCTAACGCCTTATGCATTTGAATCTCTTCAAGCTCAGTCATGGAATAGGAATCAGATTGCGCGGAAGCGTGTTGATCTCGATGCTCCAGCTCTAAGTAAGGGGGGTCATGTACTGTAAGAATATACTGACTGGAATCTTGGTTCAGATCATGAATTCATCTGTAACAACGTCAATGTGCAACGTGCTACTATCAACGATGTAATCACCTCCGTCTTTCAGTATTCACTGCGCTGGCAACTACTCATGAACACTGCCAGGACTTGATTCTCATTCGACGATCGAAATATGGCAGTGGAGCTTTCTCGTCCTCGAACGATGTTCTGAAAGCAAGCACATATCTCGGTGGTGAGCTACATGGTGTATCCCTCCTTTTCAAACGTAACCTTGCCACGGCAGAATATCATGGCCAAATCAGAGAAGGCGACAGCTCGAGCTCAAGGGTCGCGGAAATCCTCACGAAATACACGGGGCGGAATTATTTCTTTGAACTCAATAAGGAAGTCAACATCGATGCTGCCTCTATGGGGAACGTGACGAGGTACCTCAACGATAACCCTTATAGGCCGGCGCCACCAAAGTCGACGAAGCCTCAGAAAAGAGAACACTCGAAACGTGGAGACAAATATGCAAACTGCGAAGCTGATGGTGAGTTGATTGCTATTGGTCCTTGTGAGGTTATTCATTCATTCATGTATCTTTCCAGTTATCTATGTGAATGAAGAGCAACACATCATCCTCAGAACGGGTGGGTGACACCATTGCTCATGTACAGCTGCGAGTTGACTGTGACGCTTCTCTATCATCCTACTAGTGCCAACTATCGCCGCTGGGAACGAACTTACCTTGTGTTACGGAGACAACTATTGGATCAAGACCACAGCGCCGGAGGAAGGCTCAGAAGAAAAAGAAACCTGAAAGGTGTGGCATTACTTAAATATGTGATACATACATGTACAACTCGATCTTGACGCAATCTACAACAAATGGATCCTTACCCTAATGATGCTGCTTCGCATACCCAAGAAGCAACTCTTCGAACTGTCCTAAGCGAGGAAGCACAATCTCGCCACCGACGGTCTTGGATTTCACCCATGCCGACACCTTCTCCGTGATATTGTCAACACTGAAACCGAAAATGTCATACAACTTGGCTTGCGGGGCACTCAGTCCGAAGGTATGCATGCTCAGCGACGCATGCGCATATCGCGCCCATCCGTAGGACGACCACGCCTCCACGGCTACGGCGAGCGCCTTGCCGTTCCCGAGCACACTATCACGGTACTCGAAAGGCTGCCGATCAAAGTGCGACTGACTGGGCATCGAGACGACGCGTACACGAAGACCGAGCTCGTTTCCGAGACGCTTCGCTGCCTCGATGGCGCGTGTGACTTCCGAGCCGGTGGCGATGAGAATGAGTTGGGGATCGGAGTCTTCGGAGGTGGTGGAGAAGATGGGGTACGCCCCGAGTTTGACTTTGGCGCGATCGGAGCCTGCGAGGAGGGGGACGGGTTGGCGGGAGAGGGCAAATAGTGAGGGTGTATCGTGAGAGTCTAGTGCAATTTCCCAAGCGCCCACTGTGGAAAGGTTCGTAAGAATAAGTTGAACGGAAATGATATAGGACTTACTGCACTCCTCAGCATCGGCAGGTCGGATGAAATTGTAGTTGGGCAATCCGCGATAGAAGTTGGCCAGCCTGAACAAGAAGTAAGTTTACCAAAACAGATTGATTTGAGAAGGGTCATACGCGATAGGTTGATGGGTAGGTCCATCTTCACCGATACCAATTGAATCGTGAGTGGCAATGCCGATCGTACGAAGCTTTTGTAAAGCTGACATACGAGCGGCAGGCGCGGCGTATATCCAGAACATGAAGAATCTTATAACAAAAATAGATTAGTTGTCACCAACATGGTATGAGAGAAAACGACGCACGTCGAGCAAATTGGTATGAACATTCCTTTGTGGTACGCGCTCATGCCATTGGCAAGAGCGATCATCGAGAACTCGCGAATACCGTACCGGATTTGGCGGCCAGAGTAATCGCCCAGACCCGTTTCAGGCTATTATACAAAGTCAGCGATTCGAATCAAATATCATGTCAGTAAAGGCTCACAGCTTGGAATTCGACCTGCCCGTTGAAAGAGACAAATGTCGATTCTAGTAGATCCGCAGAGCCAGCCATGAAGTGCTTGTACTTGGGTACTAAAGCAGCAACGGCAATACCGGACGACTTTCTCGTGGGCTGGTCTGCAGTCGGAAGCTTCGATTTGGGTGGCAGGAAAGTTCGCCATTCATCAGGGAGCTTTCCCGTCAACCGCTGCTCAAGTTCGGCATACTCCTCGGGGTGGGCGTTGGCATATTTGGCGTAGAGTGCGTTCCAAGCGGCTTCGTCATCCTGGCCACGTTTAATTACGGGACGGAAGTATTCTGTTAGTCGTCAGTGTGTGTACTTCGAAGAAGAGAAGGTGAGCAACATACCGTAAACTTCTTCGGGTATTTGACACTTCGCCGTGGCATCCATGCCAAAGACTGCCTTGACGTATTCAACTTCCTCTGCGCCGAGGGCTTGTCCATGAGCAGCGCCGGTGTTGGCGCGACGGCTTCCAAAGCCAATGACGGTTCGTATGTGGACAAATACAGGCTTCCCTGTTACAGATTTGGCGGTGTCGAGAGCAGCGATTATAGCGGGGAGCTGAGAGAAATGTCTGAATAAGATGATACACCAAATGGGAGAGGAGAGCACCCACATCGCTAGTTCCATCCTGAACCTCGATAACATGGAAGCCGTTTGCGGCCATCTTCGCCGACGTGTCTTCGGTAAAGCAGTTGGCAATGCTTCCATCTACAGTAATCTAAATGGATGTCAGATCTCATGGAAGCAAATACGCGATCGGACTTACCTGGTTATCATCATACACTACGATGAGATTATCAAGTCGCAAGTGACCGGCAATCGAGAGAGCTTCCTGCCCGACACCTTCCTGAAGACAGCCATCGCCAGTAAAACACCAGATCTTGTTGTCGATGATATCAAGCCCCGGCTTGTTATAGGTTGCGGCAAGGTTCTTGGACGCGATAGCCAGTCCGACGGCATTGGCAATACCTTGCCCAAGAGGACCGGTGGTCACCTATTCGAGAACGGTTAAAGGCGGCCTTGGGATGTATGAATCCACACACCTCAACGCCAGGGAATTCAATTTCCGGATGACCTGCTGCAATTCCAAAGTTCGGATTATGGTACGTCCGGAGCTGGTCCACTGTCCAAATATCGTAACCAGTAAGGTGGAGATGGATGTATTGCAACAAGCAGGCATGACCCGCGCTTAAGACGAATCTATCACGATTGAACCTAGGTGAATATTAGCATCTTCTTGCGGCATCGGAGGATCGCGCACCATTCTGGGTTCTTGGGATTGTATCGCATGGCGAACCGCCAAAGGGCGACACCGATGGCGGCGGCGCCCATGACAGTTCCGGGATGACCTCCCTTGTACTGCAGAACGAAACATCTGAATATCTACAAGTCAAGATCGCTCTGCGACGCACCTCTTGAGTCAAATCAGCTCCAAGACATCTAATCGTGTTGATGACCAGCTTCTCTGGGGTATCGTTAATCGACCTGTTGATGGAGGCGGGCATGATAGATTGAAGTGAAAGTCATTGCTACTGCAACTTGAGTGGTTTAAATCCCACCGGAAAAGCAAGAGGTCAGCGGGTAAGGTTCGTTCTTCCGAGGACAACTCCTTTCGACCTAAGAGGTTCGAAAGGAACGTTACAATCCCGCTTTTCCGGGCCCGGGGTGTTCATCCAAATATGGCAATCGGTCACGGAACTTGAGGATCGCATCATCGCACCGAAGCTCCGGTCGGAATTTGGCGTAGTACATTCAGTTCTTGTCCCGCATTCTCAACATCAGACAGGTTTGGGATACACTGTGCCCTTGTTACGATTCAGAGTCGAAAACACCGGGGCGTTTAAAGGACCTCTGTATGGTCCAGCGCGCCTTCTGCTCCTCTGCTCCTCGGTTTAATTTGTCTCCGCAATTTTATTACCCCCATTACCCCGCCGGCCTCATTGCAAGCCCCGCGCCCCGCTATGGAGAATTTATCCAAATCACAGTGCTCTGATACCGGGATCACTCACACTTATATCAAGACTGCCTGATCTCTACCCCTTCGCCAATCACCCTCGTCACCTGTTCAGTCATGTCTCCCGTTCCGAAAGACGCGCCTTCTGTTGTCGGGAACGGTTCACTCGAGGATCCTACTATTTCTCAGTTGTTCTCATTAAAGGGGCGCACAGCAGTCGGTAAGGCTATCTTCCATTCGCTAATTCGGTTTGTTCACGAACTCGGAAGTTACTGGCGGAGCGCGTGGTCTCGGTATCACTCTCGCTGCCGCTTTGCTCGAAGCTGGTGCACACGTTTACTGCTTGGACATCCTCTCCGAGCCTTCCGCGAAGGAATGGGCGGCGCTTATCGTCAAATCGAAGGAATTCGGTCTCACCATTAACTATCGCCAACTCGACATCACCAACCCGGACCTCGTCAAATCTGTGTTTGAATCTATCGCTGCTGAAGCCGTCGCCCCCGTCCGCGTACTTGTTGCCGCTGCCGGAAGTAAGCAACATTATCTTTCTTATCCTATAGATGCATCTAACGGTATCACTAGTTCAACAAGAATGCCCTGCCATCGAATACCCCTCAGACCAAATGAAGCGCATGATGGACGTGAACATCGTCGGCACCTTCAACACTATCCAGGCTGGCGCAATTACTATGCTCAAGCACGGTCTCGGTGGATCCATCATAATGATCGCGTCCATGAGCGGTTCCATTGCCAATAGAGGTCTTCAATGCACTGCCTAGTAGGCCAATCTTCCTCTTCCCTCTCGCCCTCTAACCGCCTTATCTTACAGCAACACCTCGAAAGCCGCTGTACAGCAAATGTGCCGCTCAGTATCGGCAGAATGGGCAGGCCAAGGCATCCGCGTGAACACAATCAGCCCCGGATACATCAAGACTGCGATGACTGAGATGCTTCTGGCGTCTAAACCCGAATTGGAGGCGAGATGGGCAGATGATAATCCTCTTCAGCGTGTGTCCATGCCATATGAGTACAAGGGCCCCACAGTGTTCCTGGCCTCGGACGCGAGCTCGTTCTGTACTGGGATGGATTTAAGGGTGGAGTGAGTACAGTTCTGGGCTTCGCGTTGCATATTGTGCTAACGCCCATTCGTAGCGGCGGGCATTGCGCTTGGTAGACTTCTTCTCGGGATCAATAGGCAGCATATATATACCAAGAATCACTACTTATAATTATTTCAGAATGCTCAATGGTTGGCGCGTCCAAGTAAGCGCAATGCCTGTCTGCCTTGGACATGCTTCGATTGTTTGCGGACCCCTATGATTTTACGATCGAGCTTGCGCCTCTTTTTCCCACTTTCAGTTTTGTCTTCTTTGCTTTCACAGTCACATTCAACAGTCTACACTTGTATGCATATCTACGCCGCACCCGCCTTTGCTGGAACGTTCTCAAAGCGCGAGACGGAACATATTCCCCGGCCTGGCGCCGGTTCATTCGATCTATCCCTCGTTATCGCCATCATTGTGTTCATCCTGTTCTCGGCCATCCTATTCCTCATATACTTTCTCGCACCTAGGATTCTCAAGCGCAGGCACGCACAGACACCTATAACGCCTCAACCTGCTTCTCCTGCAAAGACGACGAGATCGCCTCTACCGAAGTGTATGCAGCCGCACCAACCAAGTACCGTCTCAGAGATAGAGAAGAGTGGGCCTGGTTTTGGATTTGATGGACTATCGGCGGCCGCGCTGGAAGAGTTGAGGATGAAGGAGGTCGTGTGCGAAGAAAAGGAAGACGAGAAGAAGAAGAAGGTTCATTTCGCCGAGAAGGAAGACACGTCGCGTTCATTGAACACTGGCAAGATATCGGAAACACCGCCTGTTCTCTCTCTTCAAGATATTCCTTCCATGCCCTCGTTTCACATTACCGTCAATCTCTGGAAGTCGGGGGAAGAGAAGGGTTGAATGAGTGTGTAGGAGGAGACGAGGACGGGTTCTTCAGTTATCAGCTCGCGATGTATAACTGTCGTCATTACTTCCTGTGCGAATGCAGACCTTTCGGATCAAGAGTATGCCATAAACATAATACAACGCCAAGGAGATATGTCAGTACCACCCCAGGTGAAGAAGTCAGTTGTTGAATTGTTGTTGAAGCTTCGAAGTACATCGCGAGATTGCTTGATCGAAGATAGGCGAAGCGCATGTTTAATGTTATCATGATTATCCATCGTTCGGCGAGCACTGATGAAGTCAAATATGAGTAAGCTTTCAGTCAGGTAGGTCTGTACGAAGAAACTGTCCTGATCTCTAGCAAAAAGAGGCAGGTATTGAATGACAGGAACATCGTGGTGGAACCCGAAGCGTGCTGTAAGCGCCTCGAGTTTAAATAGTGAAGGAGACGGTATCTCTCTTGAGGAGGTTTGGTTACGTGTTGGGCAACTGTTGTATGGGAATTTGTGCAGCTGATCTGTCGCTGTCATAAAATTTGAGAAGGGTCACGGTTCGCCGATCTCACGGACATGTGGCAATTGGAAATATCAGATGAACCGCTTCGTCCCTTCCCCCACATACACATTCGGATTGCAACCTAAAACGGTGCTCTCCTCCAACCTTCCCCGCCTTCCCTTTGTTGCTATCTGCGCCTTTCTCTGCGTTGCGCCACAGCATCCTGGCCTCGCTGCCATAAAAGGAAACACAGGTTCGACATCATGGCAACATCAGCCGGAAGCCACAGTCAAAATGGCATTCCATCCGGACAACAATCGGTACCTTCGACAAGCTACTCGACAGCCGACCCTTCTGGGGTGAATCAACCCCGATTTTTGGCTTGCTTGCGGTGTCGCGCGAAAAAGGCTAAATGTGACAATGTGCAGCCGGTATGTGGGACATGCTCAAAAGTGAGCGCGGAATGTGTGCGTCCGAGTGGAAGGCGTCGGAAAAGAACGCGCAAAGAAATGGAGGAGGCAGAGAAGGAGGATCAATTCAAACGGCCGCGCGGTCGAGAGGTGCGTTATTTTCTTGCAAATGGTCCACATCACTTAAAAGATGGACGGAAAGGATTTTAATGGCCCTCAACAAGTGGCTTACCCGCTTCCATTCGCGTCGAATCATTCGCTGCATTACTCGCAAGCAGCGCCTATACCACCACAGAACGGTGTTTTGTTAAATGCGAAATATGAGGATACACAGGCGCAGAGTACGACCTCCTCGCCTACCGGAACACGAGCGGCGCCATCGCCGCCAAAAAATGTCGATCCCGCGCGGATGGTGGAGGCGCTCAGTCGTCAAATGGCATATCTCGAGGGCGATCCGGGACAGAGCAATATACTCAAAGTGCATTATGTGAGTACAATTTCCATGTGTACGGGCCTCGCTAATGTCTACGCAGTATCGATTTGTGCGTTACATTCATTCTCGCACACATCATTTCGCTTATACATGAACAGTCTGGACGTACGGCGATACATCCTGGATTCAATAGAATTGTGATCAAGTTGCGGAGCTCCACTGTTACTTCACCAGAGTCTTCCCCGGGATCAAGAAACAATGGCACAGATGCTTGCTCCGAACCCGACTTGGAAGATATTTCCAATCTACCTCCCGATTATTCTCTCATCGACACGTTCTTTTTCTACTTTGGTCAACACTTTCCATTCTTGCGGAGGAGTAAGATTGAAGAGAGAATACAGAGGTTTGTCACCGCCCTTCCCACGCTATCTCGTGTTCTGAATTTCTCTGACAGTGAAACGATGTCGGCGTTTCTTCTACATGCTATGAATGCACTTGCTGTTCGGTACGTCGCGTCCTTGTCCGGTTATTAATACTTATATTCGTAGGTTTGCACCCAATTCAAAACGAAAAGCTTCACAGTACATCTCGGCTGCATGGACTCTTGTACCCCCTCTACTTCGTTTACCATCAATGGACGTCGTTGGCGGATTGTTATTATTATCTTGGGCAGAGTTCGGCGAGGTGAGTTCCTTGTGTATGCCAAGGCGTCTCTCATACTCCGACCGTAGAACTCGGAAAGTGGCTTATGGAACTTTACTGGGCTTGCGATCAGAATGGCGTTGGATCTTGGATTGCACACCGTATGTCTTGTACCACCATTTATCCTGCCTACACTAATGAACATCCCTCTAGGGCGAGCTGGATTCCGAGACCTCCGACGACGACGATGTCTGTGAAGGGAAGCTACTCTTCTGGTGCTTGTTCTTAATGGTATGCAGCGTGGTTACCCGCTGCCACTGCTTATTAATGAGTTGTAGGATCGAATACTGGCGTTTGGGACGGGTCGCGCCGTAACAATTGCTGAAGATCTCATCGAGGTTCCACTACCAATAGATAGTGACTTGGCGGATCCTCCTTCATCATCGACGAACTTACTAGCGCCTTTTGTTCAAGTCGTGAAGCTATTCGCATTGGCTGGGCGAATTGCAGACATCATGGTGTGCATCTCATGTGATCCCCTATCCAAGACTAAATTGTCATGTGCACTTTCAGAATGGCAGTCGAGGCTGTCCAAGGACACTAGTCGCTGAGCCTGTTGTTCACAGTCCGGAAACCCTGCAGTCTCTGCAGAATCAGCTGATGAAGTTCTTGGAGCAGTTACCTGCCGAGCTAAAGTAGGTACTCCGATTCTTGATGTTGCGTTTGCTAATCTCTGTGACAGGTGGTCGGTGGAGAATTTCCGCGTGTACTCGGGTGCCCACCAGGGTGTAAGTTATCTTGATGTGTTAAATGTAGTCTTCTGACTCGTCTTGTAGGGAATATTCCTCTTTCTTCACCTCTGGGCGACTGCTGTCCTGGCCCTCATCCACCATCCGAATCTTGGCCGGAATACGAATGGGATGGATACGCCTGTTTCTGCCAGCGTCAACCGGTCCGTCAAGTTGTCGCTTGCCTCCTCGCGCCAGTTAGCGGACTATCTAGTCTTTGCCGACTTATTCGATGCGGCATCGTATTGTGCTACGCCATTCGTCAACCAGTGTCTATTTATTGCTGGGGTAGCATTCATACATGATGTTCAGTCGGAGGAATTTCCGGTGGGAGTGCATTCCAATTTTATCACCGGGATGGTCAAGCAGAATTTGTCGGCGGTGTTAAAGGCGCTGAAGAGGATGGAGATGTATTGGAATGGGCTGGGGTATATCATCAGCGTAAGCTGTCCGCGCCTCTGACTATGTCTGATGCTGACATTGTGTGCAGGTTCTAGAACAGAGGGCGAGTGGGAGAGGATGGTCCAAAGTTGACTTTTCGATAACGTCGGACAAGACGCCGAATTTCATCTCGCTTCCCGATGCTGGGATACTGCGAAGATTGACGGGTGTCAGGGCACCGGCATCGGATAGTAGCAGCAGCCCAAGGGACAGCTTTGGCATGGCAGATGGTGCGCCGCCGATGCAGCTGCTTGCACCACCTGAGTCTACAAGTAAGCCGGCCTTTTGTTCGTGCAGTTGTGTACTGACGAAATTGACAGACTTTTCCTTTGAATCGTTACTCTCGTCGTATCAAGTGGAAGAGGTGACTGCATCTGCAACCGGCTTTGATTTTTCGAATATGTTTCCTGAAGGCTTTGCGTGGTAATTAATGTTTCCTATATTTGCTCTGCATGTGTACCAGTCTGCCAGTCACTAATCTATTTGTATAACACGCATGTACATTTACTGTAGTTTTATTTTTGATGTTTTCACCCAGCGTCATATCATGAAGGACATGAACGACGTACTGGCAACTCCAGTCGTGCCAGACACACCACCGGCATTCCGAGCAGAGCCAGACGTCCCATCGCAGGAAAATACAATGGGATACCGATCGATAGTTAACTGTCTAGAAGAGTAACTACTATGTTTCATGAACGAACCCTGAAGGATGACAACTTCCCTTCTAGACGGAGCAGAACGTCGACTTACTGGACGAGTCGGGCGTCGACACGTTTATAACTCTTCGTCGGGGGTGCCAACTCAAACTTGCTTGACAGACTACACTACTATTCAAATGGTAAAGGTACATTTCAGCGTGATCACTCCAAGGAATCTCCAAAGATTCCTCGCCCGGCCTGGGTACCTCCATAGAACCAGGGCGGAGGACTTCCATTTCCTCAGCCTTTAAGCCCATCATTGCAACCTTGTCCAACCTGCCTGGCCCCAGTCCGTCCCGCCGTTCCACGCCGACACCCCACGTAGCCCCATCCCGCCCGTGCAATTCAACCCACGCATCTACCAGTCCATTCTCGTTGACAAGCTCATGATCCTTGGGGCTGATGGCGTTGAAGTCGCCCGCAATAATCCCGCCACAGCATCCAGGCTCGCGCAGGACGTTGGCCAGTATCTCAATCTGCTGGGCGCGGTAATGTAGCGTATTCCAGAGCGAGTCTAAATGCACGTTGATGAGACGGAGGACTGTGTCCGGCGCGGTTGGGGAGGTGACGTCCACATAAAGTGCATCCCTCTCGTACTGACTTGGGAGGGCCACGCGGGCGACGCGCCCGAGCATCAGCTTGTCCCCTCCATCGTCTTCCTCCAAGCCGGAGACAAAGCGCGTTCTGGATAGCAACGTCATAGTCGCAAAGGGCACGTCCTCAAACGAGGTTTGGTCCTCGGCATCGGTTACAAGGAAGGCTGCACGTATTCTGGCATCGTCCAGGATAGAGGCCTGGGCGTCGCGAGTTACTTCTTGGAGGAAGATGATATCAGGAGGTGTTGGTCCATCGAGGATATGGTTGAGGAAGAGTCTGGTGCGTGCGATGGGCCGCGAGGAGAAGGCGTCGATGTTCCATGATATGAGAGAAAGCCTCTGCGTCCTTTGGCTCTGTGTGTTTCTCGAACGTATGGGTGCCCACCTTCGGGCGGAGTGGTTGAAGGCAGAAAGAGTACGCCAGAGTCTGTCGGCGACCATCATGGTGGTGTGTTGGAAAGCGGGAAGCTCCGGCTGGGGCGCACGTACGGCGGGGTTTGGATAGATGTTTAAATAGGTGAATTTTAGGAGTAGCGTGTCCAAGACTTGTGGTGTTACGGGCGAGATGGCATCGGCGGGAACTACGGGTTAAGTCCCTATATTCCCAATGTGAATCCAAGGGTGTTCATGACCAAATTCGGAACGTGGTCGTTACACAACCGCCTGCCTTTTGTTCGTTTACTGGCGAAACTGATAGACGTTTCCTTTGAATCATTACTCTGGTTGTATCAAGTGGAAGCGGTGACTGCGTCTGCCACCGGCGTTGATTTTGAATATGTTTCCGGATTGTTTCCGGAAGGCTTTTCGTGGCAATATTGTTTCCTACACGTGTACCAGTCTCCCAGTCACTAATCTATCTCTATAAAGAGCGCATGTACTATTGTTTTATTTTGGCCCAGTGTGAACTGCTTTTCTGTTTTAAACGTGAGAGCCACGCAATCTCCACGGTGGCAGATAAAAATATGTGTCTTTTTAATAGCATCGCGTCCTGCGCTCTCTGGTTCGAAGATCGAGCTTGTTTTGAGGTTTAAAACGGCGGCAGGATTCGTCGTGAGTAGCTACATTCTGGAAACATATGTTCAGGGCGTTTTCTAGACGAACCGGCATGTACCGGCAGCAAGCGCTGTTATCAGCATTTTCCCTCCCCTTATCCTGCCAGCAGCCACTGTCGACTTGGTCAAATATTCGCGATGGAGGACGTTGAGCATAGCCACGAGAGTATGAACGAACCAAAGGTACGGTAGCTCGTCCATTCCACTGATCGTGGTCAGCCAATCCCTTGATTCGGGTTGCCCGTTGTCTCGTTTCTGGGTCCGGGGAGCGGCCTCCTGCCTTTGCCTGGTTTTCTCGTTCTTGCTGCTTCCCATGTCCTTATGCTCATAAAACCGAAGACTACGGAGCCCTCTGCTGCGGCGAAGCCTGTAGGTGGTCGCGCTTCGTTGTGTTTGGCGGTGGTGGAGGGGCGAACCCGAAACCCAGACTAATGGATCCATTAGGAGCCGGCCTCCGATCGCAATACGAAGGATGTAGAACGCGCGGACAGCTTGGTTTCGTCCACCACCACCCAGGCGAGCGATCCGTTTGACCTGCGCAGAGGCGTCAAGACTGAGGACGAGCTGACTGAGCTGCGGCGACGACGGGGAAGCAGGCGGGTTGCGCGGTACCAGAGCAAGCAGAATGATGTTAGTTTTCCTTGCAGTATTGGGGCAGTCGTGGCTGACTCTGTTTCGCGTTTTTGCAGTTGATCGAGTATCTGCTGAAGCCGCTCGATGAGCATGCCATGGAGGCCAAGGACGAGGAGGATGCGGCGCGGTTATTTGTGCGTTTCTTTTCCTTTCACTGTCAACTGAGAGGGTTCACCGTTTCGCCAGGTAAAGCTCGCAGTATGGGCCAGCCTTATCTCCAATGTCGCCCTCTGTGTACTGCAAAGTATGACACGTCTATTTATACGATTCCCACCGTCTCATTCTTGGCAGTGTATGCCGCCATCTCGTCGCTCTCTCTTTCGCTTCTCGCCACTGGCATTGATTCGGTGTTTGACATCGGGAGCAACATTCTCTTATTCTGGTTACATCGCAAGTCGTTAAATATGGATGGAAGGCGGTGGCCTGTAGGCGGAGCTAGGCTAGAAACTATAGGAAACATTGTTTATGGTACGTTTATCAGGTCGCGTTCTGGTCTACTACTAAGATACTATCTCCAGGCTTTTTGTATGTCTGTCGTGTTTGAAGAACGCATGAGGTTAACCGTTAGCAGAATGGGCTCCGTCAACATGATTGTGGCTGTCGAGTCCATACGGTCCATAATCTCCAAAAAGAATGATCACTTGTCAGAGTTTCATCTTCCCTCGATCATCGCTGTCAGTGCTGCTTTGGGTATGCGACTTTTGCGTCTATCTTATTATTTACTTACTTCATATAGGCATCAAGTTCCTATTGTTTCTCTTCAGCTATCCGTTCAAAAAGCACTCAAGTCAAGTCGAGGTTCTTTGGGAGGACCATCGGAACGATCTGTGGATTAATGGCTTTGGTATTCTCATGTCAACTGGAGGAAGTAAGTGGAAGTGGTATCTAGATCCACTTGGCGCTGTGTTGGTAAGCTACAATTTCCCGCTGTCATTCTGCGTGTCGTCATGATTGACAGATCGCTCTTGGGATCATCGCGTCCTGGACTAGGACCATCTACATACAGTTCGGTCTTTTGGCTGGACAGGCTGCTCCACACGACTTTCTGCAGCTCTTGGTGTATAAGGCGATGACTTTTAGCGACGAGATCGACAAGGTCGACACCGTTCGCGCGTACCACGTAAGTCAGCCTTGCTCACGCGGTGCTAAATTAACTTGCCGGTTCTTCAGAGTGGTCCCGATTATTTCGTGGAGATTGACATTGTGATGGACGCCTCAACGCCGCTGTGGAAAGCACATGATGTCAGTCAGCAGCTCCAAGACAAACTAGAAATGCTGCCCAGCGTGGAAAGAGCGTTCGTACATGTTGATTATGAAACTGTGCATGCCCCTGTATGTTTCTGGTTTCCTCTTGGGCGTGTTATACCTTACGACGCGAGCAGGAACATCGTAAATTACAATGACGCCTATGAATTTCAAGAATGGATTTCTGTACAACTGGGACACAAGGGGGTCATTTGTGATGATCATATTAATGTACAGCAATATTTAATGGTTTGGGGTGGAAATGCGCCACTCCACTCTGGCTCCATTAGTATGTGTTCAGCCGGCGGAGTCTTTCTGACGGTAGGGTTTTTTTTTTCTCATAGACCGGGCGTGAGGGTGGGATTGGCCTTATGTGGAGATTATACACCGCCAATCGAGCGATGTGAGTTCACTGCTAACTCGTTAAGCAAAGTGACCATGTGCACAACGCCAGTGAGACAGTATGCTTCTCTTTTCTTCGGTTACATCCATCCTGTACCATTCTAATTATGGCATCCTTCCGCTGGCTTCCCGTGCATTGGGAACTGGAGATTAGCTGGGACTCGCTTGTACAAGCACCATATTGAAGGTCGCATGTACTTCGCTAGATTGTTAATCGTTCCAGCCACTTTGTGCGCCACACACGCTCCTCACTAGATGGAGTTGCATATAAGCAGCGAAGGTCGTGGGAGTTCAAATCGCGCCATCTGGCATGGCCTTGGCATGCCTCACCTGAGTACAGTACGACAGGTGTAATATTAGGGTGTGAATTTTTCGGGGTTTCTAGTGTGGTTCAGCCAAGCCGCGTATCTGCTCGGTTTTTAGACGCGATCAGCGCAGCAAACGTACGAATGATCTTAAACTCTCAGAGTAGAGTAGTAGGCGATATGTGAGAACCTTTTGTGATGATCCGGGGGGGAGCTGCTCGATATGCCGGTTTGTCGGGAGGCGGGAACGTCTCAAAGCCGGTACAACGTGTTGAACTTCTTGTGCGTCCACGGTCTAGCACCTTCTGTCGCTGACGTGCTGTGAGAAAGCATCCTTGGTATGTGCGCTGGAGACGTGAATATCACGTGTACGCGTTGTTTCTCACCCCCAGACGTTAACTTGAACAATCATAGAAATATACATTTCCTTTGCGCAATCATGCCTCTAGTCTGCAGTTGGGTAGTCCGTGTAAACCTTCTTCTGTGCATGTATATCGCCTCCGCTACCGCACAACGTGGCGAAATTCATCTTGCCATTCAGGACTTGTCCCGCTCCAATCGCCGCGCGAAATCTTTACCCTCCCTATCCACGGAACGCCGAAGAATACACCATCCACCCGTCCCTAATCTGTGACTTTGGCGGCCTCTGGACCATTATAATTCGCATTGGTGAATGTTGATGAGGGTAGCATAGATGACAAGAACGTCATGTTTCCTGGCACGTTTTTTACCTATGAGAATGGAAGACAGACTTGACCAGAAAGAGTTCACGTTCAATGGAGCCATTTGGCTCTCCGGAGGGCATGAACCAACGTTGTGTGGCGCAAAATATGGCATTGACTGTCAATGTCAGATATGAGGACAACTAAGCCGAAGCTTTCTGAGAGTACGAGCAGACAATCCTCACGTCGTTTGGGAGAACTCTGTCCTGGTATCAAAAGCCTTTTCGGACACATAGAAGTATGAAACTGTTTTTGAGCATGGCAGTAGGCAAGGAAGGGAAAGGAAAAGAAGGCAACAGCGCGAGCTACAAAAAGTCTAACCTGAGGAGCTTCACGCGTAGTGTAGCGACCCGCATCACCATGGGATGTTTAGCAGAGATCTGAGATGGACGCTAGGCCATCCGGACGATAGTGTATTCACCTCCGCAGCACTTTCAACCAACTTTGAACGCCAACGGATAATCAAAAGGCATCAGCCTAATATTAAACGCGACCCATTGTTGTTGCATTGTTGCGGGGATTGTACAAGGCGAGAAGAGGCAAGCTCGGCAGGAGCCGTGACGTATGCTGGATTGGCAGTGATCGACAGTTCCCACGGTCTGCTTTGTCTTTCTCCCCGTCGCGCCGACTAGCGACAGTCGTTGCCTCCATCGTAGTGTCTCGCCCAGTCGCAGCTTGTCTTGCCTAGCTTTTCCTCGACTCATCCTCTATTTTCACACACGAAGTTCAATGGGACACGAATTGGTTACGAAGCTGTGCTTGGCTGAAACTGCAAGTCGAAGCAACGGTGGTTTCGCTTTCTGCGGTACCTTCTGCGCAATGATGGATTCAACCTGAAGGCTCTCGTGCGCAGCTGTTTCATTCGTTCGCGTCTTCCCTATATAACGCGACGCGTTGAAGAGGTTATTTCATTCGCTTTTTTTTACCTTGCACTTCTTCTGGTTTAAGCATGGTTTCCAGAACTCTTTTTGTTTCTTCACTCCTCATTTATATTTCTGGGTCTTACGCCCAAACCTTCGATTGGGCTTCTGTACGTTCTATCACGAGTCGGTGAACGCGTCGTTTTGAACCATCTTCTCACTACAGGTCCAAGCCTCGGCAAACCTCAGTTGGGTTGACTGCTACGATGCCTTCAAGTGCACGCGCCTGGAGGTAATAATCCCATTTTCTTAGCTGTTTCCGTGATTTATATAGCATTACTAGGTTCCTTTGGATTACTCAAACGAAAACGGGGCCAAAGCCGGCATAGCCGTTATCAAGTATCCGTCAACTGCCACATCGGACAACTATCGCGGCACTGTTCTCTTCAACCCAGGCGGTCCTGGCGAGAGTGGAGTTACTGCCTTACAATCTATCGGCCCACTTTTTGCCCAAGTCATTGGCTCGCAGTACGACATCGTGTCGTTCGATCCTCGAGGTAAGTTTCCTTCTCAATGTACACTGGGGTATTCTTTAACAAAGCCCAAGGTGTTGGAGTCACCTTGCCTCGTGCAGAGTTTTTCCCTACGGAGACTGAACGTGCTCTCTGGCTGGCAGACCCCACCAAGTTCTCGCACGTTATTAATGCGACGCACGATTCAACGTTGCTTCCCAAGATGTGGGCTAACGCGCAACTCCTTGGTCAAATGGCGAAGGATCGCGATACCGCCGAAATGCTTCAGCACGTTGGAACTGATAACGTCGCCAGGGATATGCTGAGGATTACTGAAGCCTCTGGTCAGGATAAGTTAATGTATTGGGGTATTTCGTGAGTCGCGTTTCTTTCGCCTGCTATTCTCGCTTGACGAATTGATGCCTAATTGAAGATATGGAACCGCTCTTGGTGCTACCTTTGCGGCCATGTTCCCGGTGAGATGGAATTACATTATTTTGGCCTAGCTATTTCTGACATGTACTTCTTCCTGGTAGGATCGGGTTGAGCGTCTTGTCATCGATGGCGTCTTGGATCTAGAGGCCTATTACTCTGGTTCGTATCAATGGCCCTTGCAAATCGTAATACCTAACCGTTCTCATAGGTGACTGGCGAAACCAAATTGAGGATGCCGACACCGCTCTTCAAACGTTCTTCGATGGCTGCGTCGCCGCCGGCCCCACCCTCTGCGCATTCTACGCCGACTCCGCCTCTGAGATTCAAGCCAACCTCGAGTCTCTGTACGCCTCTGTCCTCGCATCACCCGTGCCCGCCTATGTTGAGGGCTCTTCGACATACGGCATCGTCGACTTTCCTGTTCTCAAAAACGCAGTAAAATTGGCTTTGTATAGCCCATACGCTTTGTTTGCTACGCTTGCACAAGGCCTAGCCGAGCTCCAGGCGGGCAATGGGACGACAATCTACACTATGCAGTTGGACGATGTTCCGTACGAGTGTGATTGCGGCGGATCGGCTGAGCCGTATGCGAACGCTTGGGAGACGGTGTACACTGTCGCTTGTGGGGATGCTACTGAGAACACGGCTTCTGCAGCTGATCTCACTGCTTACTGGGACGAAATCAAAGAGACGTCGTCCTTCGCAGATGCGCTCATGTTCCAGTATGTCGGGTGCTCGTACGTCTTCTCTCCCCTCCTTAATTTCTGTCATGATTGATTGAGCTCCATCTAAAGAGGATGGAAAGCTCATCGGGAAGGCCGCTTCATGGGACCTTTCTCTGGGAATACTAGCTTTCCTCTCCTCGTCATCGGTAACACGGCCGATCCTGTAACGCCTCTGTCCGCGTACGTTCTGTTTCGTCATATTTTGCTTGCCGCCGTATTGACGCTCAACAACAGAGCCAAGAAGGCCGCCGGCGCTTTCCCCGGAGCTGTTGTGCTCACACAAGATTCGCCTGGTGTAAGCAACATTGTATTCGAGTGGGATGTTAGATTGATCTGGTCTTCTAGCACACATCTTTCGCTGCCTCGTCAAACTGTGTCTACGCCCATGTCCAGGCCTACTTCCAGAATGGCACGCTTCCAGAGGTTGGAACTGTCTGTTCGGTTGAGAGCGTGTTGTTCCCGACGAATGCTTAACGGTCTGCCTTGACCTTCCTACTTTTTTCATGATGTCCGCTTCTGTTTTTCTCTCGTTGTTTCGCTCGCGGACTTTCACGTATTTATTCATTTTTCATTTTTCAGAATACAATTCGACATTCTTTTAAACTCGCCATGACGACGCCGTCACAGCGCCAGCTTGAACGAAGCCTAAATTAAAAAGTCTTCATGTGCGCTTAGGCCGTTTGCACTGGAACGTGTACCAGCAAACACCTTCCAAACCCGTGACACTGGCGAGCATTGCCACACACCGTAGAGCATCAAGGGCGGTCGCAGTGAACAGTGAGCAGGTCAGAGGAATGACCTCCTATCGATGACAGGATCAAAGGTCTTGCTGTATCTGACCAAGCATATGTATACAAGCTTCATTTTATCAGCTTCTGTGATGAAATGACTGTAGGTCTTGACAGTCTCATCAAGAGGCATGCTATAGCATACATGAGCATAAAACTCCAGGTGGAGGAACTAAACTCATCCATACCCAACATCGTTATAACCTCCTGCAGGACTGAGCTTGATAGAGACCCGGTCGGAGCCCCAAACATCGCAGAGCACTTTGAGCACTTCAAGGCCGAATCGACCTCTATTCTCCGGGGCTGGTCGGTGCGCTTGTTGGCGGAACTATCCAAGAATTGAGAGAGTAAATAGCCGTTCGGCGTGTCTCCATGCGGGAAGGAGCTGGCTGGGGTCGTCGATAGCAGTTGGGGTAACGTAACCTGGCGAGCCGGGGAGGAATCTGAACTTTCCACCTCTAGCGGCGATAGCACTTGGCGCGTAGACGGGCTCCAGTTGGTATAAGCATATTGTGCGCATAGATGCGATATATTGGCGTACCTCGTTCGCTTTGATCTGTTCGGGCGCGTCTGGATGATTTACGCGACCAAGATGCATAGCGATAAGCCGACAGCGAGGAACAAGCGTCAGGCTTATTTGAGGATAAGATCAAGATGATAATGGCAGCGAGAGTGAATACAGCGTAGCTAGCGTAACGGAAGTTTCCATAAGTGCCACGTGTGGCATGCTCAATTTGGGACAAGACGTGTCTTCCCAAATCTCCTTCCTTCTCTCACTGCCATCACTCCAGATTCCTGCCTGTCATTTTTGATGCCCGCCCTCCATCCCCAACTACTCCCTACAGCGTTGGTGGGGGAAATTGGTTCGGTTTCCCTCCGTGTTCCATCCCCTTCACCGACGTTCAAGTCTCGGTTTGGGCCTCGCTGATGTATGGCTGACAATTACGCCACACATGGGCTCCCATTGAGGTTACCCCGAACTGCCCTCACGTGATCGTTGAACCTCATGGCGAGTCGGCCCACCCCGAGTCTTCGACAACCCCCAAGAACAAACTGTTCTTTGGTTTTCTAGTATCTGGCAGTTTCCATTTCCTTCCTCCTCAGTACACAACACGTTGCCATAGGCTTATCTTATCATAACTGTACACTCATCAGTTCTGTCGCTAGCTGGCTTTGGAACAAGAACGTACCTGCGCATAAATCTTACTCCCTTCGCCGTGCACAGCCTCCGTAACCTTTATCCAGGCTTCTACATGTTCTTCAGACCACAATCCAGGCGCGTTTTGCCATTCCGATCTATATTAGCTATTTATGTGAGCGTGAAAGGCGAGCAAGGATACTTACCCTTGTTGGGTAATGAGGGTACCCTCGGATACGATTAGACCAGCCCCTTCAGCGGAGCGTTGGCGATAATATTCGACGTTGACGTCGTTCGGCACAGTTGTAGGGACCGAGCGATTTCGCGTCATTGCAGACATAAAGACGCGATTCCTGAGAGTGTGGGGACCCAATTGAAACGGCTTGAAGAGCGCGTTTAGGTTGGGCATCGTGTTGGTTTCTGTCAAGGATAAATGTGGGCGCTTCTATGACGTCCAACTCGATCCAGCTGGCGATCGGAAGTCGTGTCAGCGCAAACCAAAGTCTCATCATGGTGGTGGAAGAGAGAGTCGATCGCGACCACGTGCATCTCGTCTCTTCTGAATCCCAGAACAATTCAAAACGCTACTTGGATGAATAAAGGAAACAAGATACAAATACTGCCTTCAGACTGAATGGCTAAGTAAGGCAAATAATTGACAAAGAACTACTACTATGTGAAGTCATGAAAACATTCCCGCCAAGATTCTTATTATCGAAAAGTTCCAACACCATTTCGAATTGCCGTTGACTGCTATCCGTAATATTATAGCATTTTCATGTCGGTTCTATACGTCGCCTGAGGTCATCCGCACCAATAATATCATCCTTATCCACAAACTCCCCCGCGATAAACCGATCTAACCTCTCCTGCTCAGCCTGATAATCCTCGCTCGTCCCTCTAAAACTGCTTCGGTCAAAGTCTGTGAAGCGTACCCGGCCAAAGTCGTCCTCCATCATGTTCCACGACCGCACGTCGCGATGCAGGACGCCGGCCCCATGGATGGCGGTCAGGATCGATTTTAGTTCAGCGCTAGACACCCGATTCAATATTCATTCGGAAACTACGCGATATGCAAACATACCCTGCTTCCGCTGATAGGTCGACTTTCTTGTCGCTGTCCATCCGATAACCAAGGGGGCGACCAGCGTCAGACAGCATGAGGACACGAAGATCAGCATTGACACCTTCACGGTATGAAAGTACAGACGGGATCCCAGAAACACCCGCGTCGTGTAAATGGCGATACACTTGGACTTCGTGTTGCAGACGCCGCGCACGAGTGTCTGTGGGAGCCACTTTGAGAATGAACGGTCGACGAGTGACGCTTTCGGATGAGGCCTTCGCGCCTTTAGCGTGTCCTTTCGTCGGTTTAGAAGACCTGCCAGCCTTGGTAGGAGGGCCTTTAGTCTTTTCTGCGGGACGACTATTAGGTTCAATGACAGCTCGGTACACATCCCCGACTGAGCCCGACCCAAGTTGCTTGTACGCAATCACCTTGAGATACTCAGTTGGTTCATAGCGCGTTTTGTGCTCGGAGTCAGGTGGGAATAACAGGAGAGGAGCGGGTGAATCGAGGTAGTCGAATCTAAAGAAGACGGCCAACACAGGAAATTTATCCATATAAGCGGCCATGGCCTAGATGAAGTGTAAATGTCGGAATAGAACGAAAAGCAGTGAATATACCTTATCAATCAGTAACACCTCTTCTGCAGCAGAGGTAGGATTGTCGGTTTTAGACACCTTAGTAGGACGGCGCGGTTCCAACTCGACTGTTGATTTCCGTTTGCCCAGGACAGCGTTCTCCAAGAGAGGCAACCTCTGCATCGCGTCAGACGCGATAGCGACATGCAGCGCGGTCCAAAGTCCTCCATACGAAGGGTCTTTACATGTCCGTATATCAATCAAACTGGAAAGGAACAACGTTTGGCGTTCGCGATGGCGAATGCCAATGCGAAGAAAATTTCCACAGTCGAATATTACTGCAGTTGCATCGTTTCTTACCGCTGCTACCCAGGCCTGAAGCAAGTTGAGAACGGTAATAACATGCAAGACTGTCTGACCTTCTGGACATAATCATCGCATGCAGGCTTGTAACGCGTATCCTTCTGTTCAGGTCGCTCGATAACGCCGATGTCCTGAAGGGCCTGAGCAGCCTTCGGAGCATCCTGGGAGCGTACTCGATGGCTTCGCCGAGGTCCTATTGATTTAGGTAGTGTCCACGGAACCGCTGAGGCATCTGGCGGCGGGGTTTTCTCGCGGGAGTCACTCGAGTAATCCGAGTCGAAGCGCCATGGGAAGGCATCCATAGAGCCAAGGCGCTCCATGTCCTCAATCAATGGGAGTGCATCCGTGCAAAATACCATATATGATGTCAGTAGGGCAGTATGTGTGCGGAGACGTTTAAGTAGGTCCCTGTGTTTTCTGCTAAACATTTCTACTTGGTCAGGAGGTGGCGACACAAGCTGCAGCAAGAGATTTTGGGAGGCATAGTCCTGAACGATTAGGCTCGACGTGGTCTTAGCAAGAGCACTTGTCCAGCGTAGCCATTGCCACAGGTCAGGTTCGCTCGGATGGAAAGCCAAGCTGGATGCAATCTGTGTGGGAGCAGATTCTACGCATTTTAATCGATACCCTATAATAGCATCAGCATCAGCACCCCTTGTCATGGTGGAAGCCCAAAATGGAAGTCTGAACTGGGGGTCTCTTAACGCGTCGAGCTCCTTGGAAAAAGAGTTGAGCCCATCAAACACCTCAGTATGTAGGGACGGAAGTAGTTCCACGCGCTTAAGTATTAGACTTTTCGAAAGATGACGATCTAAGAAGTGAAGAGGCGGGGTTGGTTTTGGGGCGGGCAGAGAGGTCTTTCGCTGGAGAGAAGGGTGCTGATAAGAAAACAGCTTTTCGCGGTGCGTGACCGGAGGGGCCGCCTGAGAGGATAGCGTAGGGTGTGTCATCTTGCCTGAGCGAAGTGGCAATGAAGACGTGAAGGGCGAACGAAAGCCAACATGTGATGTTATTTGTTGATTTTCCAACTCACATACCGGCGAATCGGACCGCGGGTGGCTGTGCTGAGGTGTGCTCAGCTTCAAAATTTCAATGACTGCAGCGACCACCACGACGTTCCTATGGCTTCGCGTATTACTGGTTTACAATGTGCTCAAAGTTAGACCAGTTTCCCGCGTGAACAAAGGGTGTTAGCTCATGTCCACCACCTTCCCTTCTATTATTACTGGTCCTTCTTCCCATTGCCTCCAAGCACTTTTACAGTTGAATATTGCTTAACACCGCCCGTCAGAAGCCACACCGAAATCAGAATGTTTCACCCTCCTCCATCTCTCTCCTTGATTGCCGTCGCCTTGCCGCGTCTATCTTCTCAGGATGTTGTGGGTCCATGCACCCGGAACCATATAAAGAACAATAGCTGTTAACCAAGCGCTTGATCACTGCTTGCTTTTAGACCTCCATCCCTCTTGCGAACCAACTTTCATAGGTTATTGACAGCGCGTCCTAAGTACCTACATCCTCTGTAAGTGGTCTCTACCAACGTCGACTTCAAGTGGATACTTATGTTACTTTCCTAGGCCGCCGCCACTTTCCATCCGCGCTCATAATTACGCACCATGGACTCAGGAAACAGTCATAATTGGCCACCGGAGACCATTCGGATGATCCTTCCCATGAAGTTCCCCCGCATTTACAACAATGAGGAGGAGCTCGCCGCCACCGGAATGACTCGCACATTGGGTCCCACTCTGAGCCCATCCCTACAGACTTCTACCTCGAAGAGAAGCATGGCTATGATGCTCAGCCACTCCAGTGACGCCGAGTCCGACCAGCAACACCTTCCACTCTACCGCGCGCTTATCGCCTGGCAGAGCCCAATCCCAGGACACTATGTCCTGCATCTTGCTGATAATCTTGATCTCAAATACATCAAGTCTATCGGAAACCTTGACGCCCTTCTTGCAGCACACATTTTAACATACGTTGGACTCGATTTTCAAATTCCTTCCGACTCGGAAAACGAATTCTCAGCGCTACCGAGACAGAGGGCATTGCAGGTTTGGGACAGCGGTGGCGTGTCCAGAGCGGAGACCGTCAAGCACCTCGTGGAAGCGCACGAGTATCGAGAGCGATTGGCTGCAGCTTGCGCCTCAGTACTGATTGGTAATGCTGCCGTGGAGCCCAAGGGCTTGACGATGTCCCGCCGCATTGCTGATTTCGAGAATGCGCATGCCATTGCGTGGACAGATGCTCCTCGGACACTTCTACCTGGCTGCGAAGAAGTTCGTGCGGCCGGCTATCACTCTATCAATCCTGCAAACCCAGGACTTGCAGAATCCATCAGGGCCCAGCGGTGGGATGACTTGGAGGCTATAGACCGATTTCGTCTTGCCGATGCCGCCGTAACTGATATCCAACCCATCTGTGCTCCCCTCAACCCCAATTTCCCGCTGTACTCCATGATACAGATTGCTAAAGAGCAAATCCCTCTCGAATCATTCAAATGTCATGGATCCAGCAACCCAGAGCACTACTGTCGCTCACCGCGTTGCGAATGTGGTCCAGAGAGTTCCAAGCGATTGACGGTCTCTGGTCGTCCAACTGGCGTTGATGGCGAGCCGGCTCTCAAACTCATCAGTCAGGCCGAGACCACCAGTGTCCCGACAGGCCAATTTTCAGCGCCAGCATTGAGGACAGGATCACTGCTTGCCAAAATGGTAGGCGCTTGATTGTAAATGTTATGGGTTATATGCTAATGTCTTCATAGGCATGGAGCAAAGCTGTTGCAACAGATTCTACGTTTATAACCATCAGCGGCAATAACCAGTATGTGTTGGGTATCCGTGACAGAGCCAACCAGACTCTTCTCCTCTCCGACCCCCAGGAGATTGATCGCGACCCAATAATACATCATCCTGCGTATCTTCCTGCTCAAATTGGGTATGCGATACTTGCGTATGACGATGCACGCTCCCGAGGACGTCACATGGAGGACCGACGCAGAAAGGGCACTCTCCCCCACCGTTTCCGACAGCGGTTGGACAGTGAAGTCGACCTTTTGAACTCGGATCTACCATTCACACAATTGGCGACGTTCTACGAGCGCGACGTCGGACTGTATTTACCACCAGCACTGTCGGTTCGTATTCGTTAATCTCGCCAATGCAGACTGATTCTTACGGTATCAATCCTTGTAGAATCCCAAATACACACTCGAGTTCAATTCAGAGTTGTTTCTGCAGGCCGCCCAAGTTTCCTTACACTGGGATACCGACGATGCGCATGCACTGCAAGACTTGGTCGGCAATTCACCCTCTCCTCTGCTGTTGAACGTTGTTGACGGTCCCTCCGACGCTTCCAAAACGCTTGATGTCAAGATACATTGCTGGATGCAGCACGGCCACTGTCTCATCCTTGGCCACTTCATAAATGACACAAAGACTCCCTATGGTCGGCCTGTAGTCATCAAGGCTCGCCGGTCCCGCCACACAAGTGAAGTTGTTGAGCCGTCTGCCATATTGCCGGAGGTAGAAGCGGGCCGTGATACGCAGGACCTCGAGCACGAAGTGGATGTGCTGAAGATGCTAGGGCAGACGAAAAGCCTTGCCTCCCGGGTACCTAGGCTTTACGGCTTCTTTTCTAGTCCTATCGAGGAAGACGAATCCGACTTCAAGATCTCCGCTTACTTCATGGAGCACTGTGAGGGATATTACCCCCTGGGTATCGCTGATGAAATAAGCTCTACTTTGAGGTATGTGGCATGCTCTACCGAGCAGATCCATTCACTCATACTTTTTGTAGGGACGATCTTTCGCTGTGGCGCGATACGCTGCACTATAACCACATTGTACATCGCGACCTTTCGGGTGAAAACATACTCTTCAATCCTTCCGAACCCGATTCCTTCTACGTTACGGGATGGAGTCGTTCATCAACCAGGAGTGAACATCCAGACTGGGAAAATGATATGATGAACGACATAGACTCTGTCCTCACATTGTTTCTCAGGAAAGAGCTCAACCGTGTTCCGACGGAGAAGAGAATGAGGTACAGCGGCTCTGAAGATGATGGGGATGACTTTCTCTCAGTGTCGCCTCCCTCAGGAAATGGTCGCGACAGTGGAACAAGTGGTGCCTAGTACGATACTTAGGAGTAGTTATTGACATGATGGACAACCGGTACGACAGATCTGAAATGGAAGGTTATGACAATACCCTTGAGCTAGCGCGCGCGCAATGTCGGTGATTCACTCACTAGTGGGATATGTACCACTGCATATACGGTTCAAGGTAGTAAAAAAAGCGCAAGGAGTTTATCCAGAGAATAGCGGATACTACTTTGAGTCCTCCTGACAGAAGTAAATCGACACCTAAAGGGCCCCACCGCGCATTCCTGACAGAGAAATAGAACCCAATCCCAGTTCAAGACCCCGCAGATGCGGCTATCTCGTCTTTGACGACGGAACATGATGTTCACACAGATTTCGCGATGGAGAATCTAGCCACCTGAGCATGATAATCAACATCTTCTCAAACCACTCATCGCACTCCCGCTCTAGCAATGACCCCAGACTTGTGATGGGTGACACCAGAACCCGCGGCCCGTCTGAAACTGGGAGAGTCATTTTAGTCCCGCAGAAATTGTTCCTGCGGCTGTCGAGGATCTCGCCTGAGTGCTCCTGATCAGCGTAGAGCTGAGCTTGGTCGAATATAGGAAAAATGTTGCATTGTGAGATGATGGTCATCCACAGAGAGTAAACAAAGAGTCGCATACGATACGCGCCACACATAACAGGCCTGCGATTTACGACCAAAAACAAGGGACAATGATCCACAAAGAAGCACGCGTTTCTGGTCGTTTAGACGTGTTACCACTCAAAGAGGAAATCCGAAGGCTGGTGTAGGCCGAGCGCCTGGTTTTCGTGTGCTGCGGTAAAGGTTAAGTCAAAGCAACACTGTTGCGAGGGAATCCGACTGAGAAAGGGTAACCTCCAGACCTCTGTTCAACGAAATAATCCTTCGTAGGTCTACAAGATAGTTGTTCAGAATGCGGGTTACGAAACTTTCTCTAATCCGGCCATCGACTTTGACCGTGGCTTGTGCACGACCAGATAAATTGACCATGAACGACGACGACGAGATACAACGGTCTCGCAGCATTGAATACACGGCTAATTATAACCGAGGGAGGTATGATCACAGAAGCGTGAACGTCGTCTCGAGAGGATAGACGCTAGCGGTTGGGGTAAGGTGTGGGCGATATATGACGATGTAATGGCAGAATGCTGCACTACGCCAATTCAGACGCGTGGGCGTATTCCTTCCTGTAGACCCCCGCGAAGCCGCCTGTTCGTCACCGCACGCGTCCCACATTGACATTCGTTCCGTCAGCGTTCACGCTCCTCTGCTCCGATACTCCATCTCCCACACCTCCTCCGCTTCTCCAAACTGCCATCCACGCCGCCCGAATCTCCCAGGAACATCCCTAGTCTGCGAGCTCAGCACAACCGATTCCCAAATCCTACTGAGAAACTCTCGTGCGGAGACACCCATGCAGGACGAGAGGAAGCACCACATGATGCGGCACTGCAAAAAAAGAAGGCTATTCAGGCGTTGATAAGGTCTTGGCAAGAGGAGGAGAACGAACATGAGAAAGGCAAAGGCGAACATGAACAGGATGAGGGAGGACAGCGCTCCATCGTGTTCCATGGTGACAGCGGCTACTAGAGATAGACCGTCTCTGTGTAGTACCACTTGATGCGAGTCGAAGTTGGATGGAAGAAAGCAATCCTTGGAGTAGAAAGAAAGAGAATCTGGATCCTTGGAGTAGAAAGAAAGAGAATCCGGCTGACTAAGCGCAAAGAACGTCGTGTTTCGTGGCACGTTGTTTACCTGAGAAAATGAAAGACGAACTTGGCCAGAAAGAGAATGACATACCATCGATGACAGGATCGAAGGTCTTGCTGTATCTGACCATGCATATGTATGCAAGCTTCATCTTATCAGCTTCTGTGATGAAATGACTGTAGGTCTTGACAGTCTCATCAAGAGGCATGCTATAGCATACATGAGCATAAAACTCCAGGCGGAGGAACTAATACCTGACATCGTTATAACCTCCTACAGGACTGAGCTTGATAGAGACGCGGTCGGAGCCCCAAACATCGCAGAGCACTTTGAGAACTTCAAGGCCGAATCGACCTCTATTCTCCGGGCTACCGCCCCACTGGTTGGTGCGCTTATTGGCGGTACTATGCAAGAATTGAGAGAGTAAGTAGCCATTGGCGCCATGGGCTAAATCGGAATCTGTTACAAGCGAGTTTTAGGATTGTGGCATACTCACCCTCGACGCCGTCGAATCCAGCCGCCTTGGCATTTTCTGCGGCGTGTCTCCATGCTGGAAGGAGCTGGCTGGGGTCGTCGATAGCAGTTGGGGTAACGTAACCTGGCGAGCCGGGGAGGAATCTGAAATTTCCACCTCTAGCGGCGATAGCGCCTGGCGCGTAGATGGGCTCCAGTTGGTATAAGCAAAGTGCGCGCATATATGCGCTGTATGGGCGTACCTCGTTCGCTTTGATTTGTTCGGGCGCGTCTGAATGATTTACGCGACCAAGATGCCACAACTGTACACTCGTCAGTTCTGTCGCTAGCTAGCTGTGGAACAAGGATGTACCTGCGCATAAATCTTGGTCCCTTCACGGTGCACGGCGTCTGTAACCTTTCTCCACGCTTTTACATGGTCGTCAGACCACAATCCAGGTGCGTTTTGCCATTCCAATCTGTCTTAGCTATGTAGAAGAGCGTGAAAGGTGAGCAAGCGATACTTACCCTTGTTGGGTAATGAGGGTACCCTCGGATACGATTAGACCAGCGCCTCCAGCGGCGCGCTGGCGATAGTATTCGACGTTAATGTCTTTCGGCACAGTCGTAGGAACCAAGCGATTTCGCGTCATTGCAGACATAAAGACGCGATTCCTTAGAGTGTGGGGGCCCAATTGAATGGGCTGGAAGAGCGCATTTAGGTTGGGCATCGTGTCGGATTCTGTCAAGGACAAATGTGGACGCTTCTATGGCGTCCAACTCGATCCAGCTGGCGATCGGAAGTCGTGCCAAAGTCCATTTTCGGATACATGGTGGCTGCATGGTGGTGAAAGGAAGAGTTGATCGCGCCCACGTGCGTCTTGACTCTTCTGAAGCCCAGCCATCACAAAAGCAATTCAACATGCTACTTGGATGCATAAAGATACAACCACTGCGTTTGCCATTCAGACTGAATACAAAGGAAAACACTGACCCAGAAAGAATGATTCAAAGAATTGGCACCAGCATACTCCTGTTCAAAAGACAAGATCTTCAAAATACGTGTAGCATTGTCATGTCGGTTCTATACGTCGCCTTAGGTCATCCGCACCAATAATATCATCCTTATCGACAAACTCCCCCGCGATAAACCGATCTAACCTCTCCTGCTCAGCCTGATAATCCTCGCTCGTCCCTCTAAAACTGCTTCGGTCAAAGTCCGTAAAGCGCACCCGGCCAAAGTCGTCCTCCATCATGTTCCACGACCGTACGTCGCGATGCAGGACGCCGGCTTCATGAATGGCGGTCAGGATCGATTTTAGTTCAGCACTAGACACCGGATTCAATATTCATTCGGAAACTACGCAATATGCAAACATACCCTGCTTCCGCTGACAGGTCGACTTTCTTGTCGCTGTCCATCCGATAACCAAGGGGGCGACCAGCGTCAGACAGCATGAGGACACGAAGATCAGCATTGACACCTTCACGGTATGAAAGTACAGACGGGATGCCAGAAACACCCCCATCATGTAGATGGCGATACACTTGGACTTCGTGTTGGAGACGCCGCGCGCGAGTGTCTGTGGGAGCCACTTTCAGAATGAACGGTCGATGAGTAAGGTTTTCCGACGAGACCTTCCCGCCTTTAACCTTTCCTTTTGTCGGTTCAGAAGATCTGCTAGCCTTGGTCGGAGGGACTTTAGTCTTTTCTGGACTATCAGGTTCGATGACAGCTCGGTACACGTCCCCGACCGAACCCGACCCAAGTTGCTTGTACGCAATAACCTTGAGATACTCCGTTGGTTCATAGCGAGCTTTGTGCTCAGAGTCGGGTGGGAATAACAGGAGAGGAGCGGGTGAATCGAGGTAGTCGAATCTAAAGAAGACGGCCAACACAGGAAATTTATCCATATAAGCGGCCATAGCCTAGACGAAGTGTAAATGTCGGAATAGAACGAAAAGCAGTGAATATACCTTATCAATCAGTAACAGCTCTTCGGCAGCAGAGGTAGGATTGTCGGTTTTAGACACCTTAGCAGGACGGCGCGGTTCCAACTCGACTGTTGATTTCCGTTTGCCCAGGACAGCGTTCTCCAAGAGAGGCAACCTCTGCATCGCGTCAAACGCGATAGCGACATGCAGCGCGGTCCAAAGTCCTCCATACGAAGGGTCCTTACATGTCCGTATATCAATCAAACTGGAAAGGAACAACGTTTGGCGTTCGCGATGGCGAATGCCAATGCGAAGAAAATTTCCACAGTCGAATATTACTGCAGTTGCGTCGTTACTTACCGCCGCCACCCAGGCCTGAAGCAAATTGAGAACAGCAGTGACATTACAGGACTGTCTGACCTTCTGAACATAATCATCGCATACAGGTTTGTAACGCGTATCCTTCTGTTCAGGTCGCTCGATAATGCCGATGTCCTGAAGGGCCTGAGCAGCCTTCGGAGCATCCTGGAGGCGTACTCGATGGCTTCGCCGAGGTCCTGTTGGTTTAGGTAGTGTCCACGGAACTGCTGAGGCATCCGGCGGCGGTGTTTTGTCAGGCGCGTCACTCGAGTAATCCGAGTCGAAACGCCATGGGAAGGCATCCATAGAGCCAAGGCGCTCCATGTCCTTCATGAGTGGGAGTGCATCCGTGCAAAATACCATATATGATGTCAGGAGGGCGGTATGCGTACGGAGACGTTGAAGTAAGTCCCTGTGTTTTCGGTTGAACGTCTCTACTTGGTCCGGAGGCGGGGGAGCAACCTGTAGCAAGAGATTCTGCGAGGCATAGTCCCCAACGACGAGGCTCGACGTGGTCTTCGCAAGAGCGTTTATCCAGCGTAGCCATTGCCATAGGTCGGGTTCTCTCGGATGGAACGCCAACTTGGATGCAATCCTCGTGGATGCAGATTGTACGCATTCGAATCGATATCCTATAATGGCAGAAGCATCAGCACCCTTTGTCATGGTGGAAGCCCAGGATGGAATTCTGAACGCCGTATCTCTTAACGCGTCGAGCTCCTTGGAAAAAGAGTTGAGGCCAGCAAACACCTCGGTATGTAGGGATGGAAGAAGTTCTACGCGCTTAAGTATTAAACTTTTCGAAAGATGACAATCTAGGAAGTGAAGAGGCGGGGTTGGTTTTGGGGCGGGACGAGAGGGCTTTCGCTGGAGAGAAGGGTGCTGATAAGAAAACAGCTTTTCGCGGTGCGTGAGCGGAGGTGTCTTCTGCGAGGATGGGTCTGTCATCTGGCCTCAGAAATGTGGCGATGAAGACGTGAAGGGTGAAAGAAAGCTAGCTGTGTGGTGCACGTGTTGATTTCCATACCGGCGAGTACCGCGCGTGACTGTGCTCGTTTCGGCCGCTTGTTTAACAGCTATTGTTCTACTATTGTTCTTGAAATGGTTAAATGGGTCCGTACGCGCATGGACCCACAACAACATGGGAAGATGGATGCGGCAAGACGGCAATCAAGGAGAGAGAAGGAGTAGGGTGAAACATGCTGATTTCGCTGTGGCTTCTGTCGGGCGGTGGGCTAGGGGATCCTGACATGCGCGACGGGTGATGATGGCAGGACGATGGATTCGGTGGCTGTGCTACCCGATGCCCTTGAGTCTCTTCCCATCTCTTTCCCCTGGTCGATCGTCTGCCGCTTGGTAAATGCTTGCTTCAAACTTGCAAACTGACTTCAAGGATTCGGTGACAATTGTGGTGGAAGATCCCACCCATCACAATAACAACTCAAAGTGCTCCTTGGATAAAAAAGTAAGATACAATACTGCCTTTGCTATTTGAACTGGTTGTCAACGAAAATTTGACCCAAACACAGGCAGTTACAGTAATAGAATATGGTTTAAACAGAAATGCATCATGTCAGCACACAACTTACAGTGCTTTCATTTCGGTGCTATACGTCGTCTCAGATCGTCTGCACCGATAATAACATCTTTATCTACAAACTCGCCCTCGATGAACCGATCCAGCCTCTCTTGTTCAGCCTTGTAATCGTCGGTTGTGCCGTTGAAACTGCTTCTGTCAAAGTCCGTGAAGCGCACCTGTCCTAAATCGTCCTCCATCATGTTCCATGATCGCACGTCGCGGTGCAGGACGCCGGCTCCATGAATTGCACTCAGTATTGACTTTAATTCAATGCTAAATCGCTAAGTCAATACGCTTTCAACAGCCGATCAATAAAATCATACCGTGCCTCAGCAGACAGGTCGACTTTCTTGTCTCTGTCCATCCTACAACCCAGAGGACGGCCAGCATCCGACAGCAACAGAGCGCGCAGGTCAGCATTAACACCTTCGCGATACGAAAGGAGTCTCGGTATTCCAGAAACGCCCGTGTCACGTAAGTGCCGGTACACTCCAACTTCATGTTCTAAACGGCGAGCACGGGGGTTTGTAGGAGCGATTTTAAGAATGAAAGGTCGCTGTGCGAGATCCTCAGACGCGTCTTTCGCTACACCTCCCGCCTTCCCCTTTGATCGACCAGCCTTGGTCAACGAGCCTTTTGTGTCTCTGGGCAAATGTTCGGGTTCAATGACAGCTCGGTATACATCCCCAACTGAGCCCGAGCCGAGTCGTTTGTACGCGATGATTTTGAGGTACTCGTTTGGTCCGTAACGTTCCTTGTGATCAGAGTCTGGTCGGAACAGAAGAAGAGGAGCGGGTGAGTCGAGATTGTCAAATCTAAAGAAGACCGCCAGAACTGGAAATGTGTCCATGTAGGTGGACATGGCCTAGCAAAAGTGTAAACATTGGAATAAGAGAAGTACTATTGACCTACATCGTCACTCGAAGACGTTTTGGACTTCTTATGAGCACGATGGGGCTCGTCATAGGTGGATTTTCGTTTACCCAAAACTGCGTTCTCCAAAAGAGGCAGCCTTTTCACCGCGTCCGATGCAATAGCAATATGCAGCGCAGACCAAAGACTCCCGTACGACGGATTTTTGCACGTCCGTATATCAATAAGACTTGATAGGAATAAAGTTTGGCGTTTGCGATGGCGAATACCTATTCTGACAAAATTTCCACAGTCAAAGATAACTGCCGTTGCGTCTATTCTAACCGCGTGAACCCAAGCCTACCAAAAATTAATATTGCTAATGACCGCAAGTGGCTCCCTGACCTTTTGAATGTAATCTTCACATGCTGGTTCGTAATGCGGATCTGTCTGCGCAGGACGTTCAACAACGCCTATATCGCGTTGATTAGACACGCGCTCTGGGGCCTTTTGGTGGCAGATTCGTTGACTACGCCGCGGACCCGTCATTTGCGGTAACGTCCACGGAACCTCCAAGGCGTCCGGCGGTGGGGATCCTTTGCGAGAAGCGCCGCAGTAATCCGAGTCCAAGCGCCATGGGAAGACATGTATGGTGTCAAGGCGCTCCATGTCCTCCATCACGGGCAGTGCGTCCGTACAGAATACCATACACGACGTCAACTGCTGCGTATGCTTGCGGAGACGTTTAAATAGGTCCTTGTTTTTTCGACTCAAAGCCTCGAGCTCATCCGGGGGAGGATCAACGACGTGCAGCACAAGATTCTGAGACGCGTATTCCTCGATGATAGGGCCGAACTCTGTGTGTGCAAGAGCATGCAGCCATTGTAGCAGTGACATCAGGTTGGGCTGACTGGGATGAAAGACAAGGCTAGAAGCAAGCTGAGTCACGGCACATTCTATGCCATCCATTCTATATCTTATAACGGATCGAGCGTCTGCACCCTTCGCCGCGGCATAACCAGCGCTGGTAATGAGTAACTCGGCGTCCTTTACCTTGTCGAGCTCATCAGAAACACTCTCCAGAACAGCGAGCAGTTCAACATGTAAGGAAGGAAGTATTTTTACATGCTTAAGCATGAGGCTTTCCGAGAGGTGACGATCTAGGAAGTGCAGAGGGGCAGTTGGCTTCGGTGCAGGCAGAGATCCTTTCCGTTCCACGGATGGCGGATTGTACTCGAATAGTTTCTGGCGAAGCTCGTGGGGAGGGCCTTCCCGTGAAGTAGAGTTTGAGTGCAACATCTCCTAGCCTCCCGGTGGCAACGAAGACGTGATGGAAGGGCAAGGAAAACCAAAACACCCATCGGTCACGCGGGCCGATTCAAATTGTGGCTCTTTCCAAATTCTTCCCTGGATTAGACCTTCCTGGTTTGTTACATGCGCTGGGTATATCGCATGGTGAATACGTCGATGGTCATAAGCCTCCCGCTAATGCCATGGCCCAGTCATTGCCGACGCGGTGATCAAGAGAGGTATAGCTATGTGGCCAGATAATATTGACGATGTACGACGTCGTTCTGATACAACCGTCATGCGTCTTATTATAACCGAGGATGGTGTAATCACAGAAGCGTGAACGTCTTCTCGAGAGGGTAGATGCTGGCGGTTGGAGTGACGACGTAATGGTGAATTGCTGCACCACGCCAATTCAGACGCATGGGCGTCTTCCGTAGACCCGCGCATAATCCCGCCTGTTCGTCGCCGCACGCGTCCCATTTGACATGCGTTACTTCAGCGTTCACGCTCCCCTACCCCGATACTCCATCTCCCACACCTCCTCCGCTTCTCCAAACGGCCGTCCACGCCGCCTTCGCCCAGGAACATCCCTACTCTGCGAGCTCAGCACAGCCGATTCCCAAATCGTACTGAGAAACTCTCGTGCGGAGACACCCATGCAGGACGATAGGAAGCACCACATGATTGCTGCAGCACTGCAAAAACGAAGGCTATTTAGGTGTTGAAGGTTTGGCAAGAGCAGGAGAACGAACATGAGAAAGGCATAGGCGAACATGAGCAGGACGAGGGAGGATAGGGCTCCATCGTGTTCCATGGTGATGGCGAGGGCGTAGGAAGAAAGAGAATATAGCTGACCAAGCGGAACGTGTAACCGCCGTGACCAAGCTTCTTCCCTCTGCCCGCCAACATCTACCTCCCTTCATAACACCAACAGATCATAGAACTGCGCCATTTTCTCGACTAGTGAGGTAGGTCTATACTGCGTGCAATTGACTACATCCCAATTCAAGTAAGTGGTCAAACCTCGCAAATTCAATTCTCTTCTAAGCGAGATTCAGTAATTCTACGCGTCAGACGCGTCTTGAGAGCATGAGAACCGACGCTAGACCTGAAATTAAGCCCAATCCACCGCGATGGAAACCTAACCCTGATCCTGATTCCATCGAGGTGCCCGGATTAGACACCTCCGCCTCTGTCAATGATCAAATCGACCAGATTGAACAACTTATCACTCTAAAGCTGCAGGTAGACTTTCTTCCTAAAATCTAGCTGATAATGCTAATTGTAAGCGATAGAACATTGATGAAAATTTTGCCAAGATACACAATGTTCTTGCTAATAGAATCCTACCTTCGGTCAAGCGTTATGCGGTCGCGACAGAACCTGTTCGTGAAGCTGCACTGGTGTGTCAATAATATTATTTATCGGCCAATTCATACTGATCCGGTGTAGTTTTGGACGTCTTTCTATGAACAGGCGGCTCAAATTCGGATTCCCACAGCAGATGATTATTCGACAGTCAACGAACAGACGTCAGAGAGGGAAGATCCAGAATCGCAACGAGTAGATGAATCCCGTACCAGCCATGCCAATCCCCACGAGACCTTTGATCACAGCATCACATCTACAGGCTCGGCCTTTGAACCCGACGAGGCGTTCGCGTCTACCCCTGCTGCAAACAGAGTTATGCACCCCGCCGACGCGACAGCAAAAGGTTCAGAGGCGTCGTGGTCAGCATCGATGGAATCGCCTCTTGTCCGACTTGATAGAGAGCTCCAAAAGTTTTCCATCGACGACGACGAACCATCTCTTCATCCATCCGTACACGAAGACCCATCCCGATCTTCCGTCATCTTGCCTCGAGAGCATAGCAGAAAAGGAAAAGAGAGGGAACATTCTGAACCCCTCCTTCGCAGTGTGCTTCGTCACAGGATGTACTCTCAAGACGACACCATCACTCCGATTTCGCCAACCAAGAAGGTGAAGACGCCCATACCCCCGAATTATAATCCATACCTTCCACCAAACACCCAACCTAACCAATGGAACGGTCTAGTAGACTTGAACGATCCCGCCGTTCGCACCCCGCGGCACGGGTACAGATACTCATACAAGCCCGCCACTCCCGCCTACGATGACGATGACGACTCCCTCGGTCTTCCCCCAGGCATGTCCCCACCCCGCCTCATATCCCCCGCCATGCCCAGATCCGTTCGCAAACCCCAAGTCAAACTCGGGCGCACCCCAACCCGAGAGGCGGCTGCCCGTATCACCAAGGATCTCATACAGGGCTTCCAGCCGCAGTATACGAACCGGTATGCGGAATCGAGCATGAGCACCGTCTCGAGTCCGCCGTCGATGCGGCGCTATGAGAGGGGCGGGACGGATACGAGCAGCAATGTTGTGGGCGAGAGCAGCATGGAGAGTCTCATGGAACGCGTCGGGTTGGCGACTACGCCTGCGTTGAGGCTCAAACCCAAAGGAATGGGACGTACACCTGTCTTTTCGCCTCCGCGTGGCAATGTGTTTACCGCGGAGGGATTTGGGACGGATACGTATGGTGAACCTGTCTTGAGCGCGCGCACGCCTATTGGGCAGGGCGGCATGGATGACGACGACGACGATGATTCTTGGGAGAATGAAATGAACAATCCCTCGCACCCCGATGACGTGCTTAACCTGCTTCTCGCTGGATCTGGCGGCGGATCCTTGGATGACGACGACTCCTCGTTTGGGTCGTCCAATAATTCATTCGGAGATGATCCTGTGGAAGTCGCGGAGGCATTTGAAGACAACTTCCAGGACTCGATGGACGATGATTCGTTTGGCGATGATGGGGACGATGAGCTGGCGACGGAGACGCTATTTGGGGTTCCGCCTGCAGAGAGGATGTTGAGAGAGCAGGATAGGAACAATTTGGTGTTGCATGGTGGACAGGTGTTTGGGGATGATGGGCTTACGGAGCAGTTGGACGGTGTGGCGGAGAGTCCAACACCGTGGCCGAGGAGGTGATTGTATCTCGGCGCATGGCATATTTCACGCTTGGTCGTACTCACTGGCAGAATGCCCGGATCACTCAATTGTCTGTGTTTCGTTTACAGTAAACTCCCTTGACCGTAAAGTGTGAATGTTTGAAAATACGATACGATAGTGTTCAGATGGTTCTCCTACACCTTCTTCAATATTTCCAGCTTTCAAGTTGAGCTCTGCAAATCCTAAGAGCAACCTAAGCAAGCTTTGTCCGGCCTTTCTACAAGTTACCGAGTATGAATCACGTGGTAGAATTGGGAAACTTGGGCTTGACTCCTTCCTTTCAGCCACCATCATCTATGCTCCATGGTCGATTCATAAAAATATCTACATTTCTGAATATGTCCCGCCGTCATCTGTCTACCTCTCCGTCCCCGAGGGCCGCAAAGCGTCTTAAAATGGAGCATCTCACAAAGGAAGATTTTAAGAATGGCCTTTTCTTGGCACCCATGGTGCGTTCGGGTGCTTGTATGTGCTCGCAGGCTCGCTATGGATGTATCTAATCGACTTACAGTGCCTACGCGCCTTTTTGCATTGAAACACGGCGCCACTCTTGTCTGGGGTCCCGAAATAGTCGATAAAGCCATCCTGCACGGAACCCGTAACGTCGATCGTGAGTCATACTTGGTCGAAACCGTCCGTTAACTTAGAGGAAAACAGCGATAACTGGCGTTGTATCCTATGACGGAAAATCTCGTGCCATCTTCACGACCCACCCCATCGAAAAGCCATACCTCATCTACCAAATTGGCTCGTCCGATCCGGAACTCGCTGTGCAAGCAGCGAAAACTGTCATGCAAGATGTATCCGGAATCGACTTGAACTGCGGCTGTCCAAAACCCTTCTCCACGCACGCAGGCATGGGCGCGGCGCTGCTCTCCAATCCCGACTTGCTCTGTAGCATCCTCACTGCTCTGCGAGAGGCCATGCCCCCTGAGATCACCGTATCCGCCAAGATACGCCTCTTGCAGACCCAAGAGGAGACGCTGAAGCTTGTCGAGCGGATCGTGAATACAGGCGTGAGCGCTTTGACTGTCCATTGCCGGACGCGAAATATGCGCGATAGGGATGCGGCGATGATTGAGCGATTGAGGGAGATCAAGGAGTTTGTGGATGGGATGGGGCGCGGTATTGCAGTCATTGAAAATGGCGATTGCCTTGGCTATGAAGATGCAAAGCGCGTTAAAGAGGTTACAGGTGAGTTTTGATGGTCTTTTAATTTATGCCGAAATGGATTTGACTGCATTTGTAGGCGCCGACTCGTTCATGATTGCGCGGGCTGCCGAAGCCAATCCTTCTTGTTTCTCCTCAACGCCCCTCGTTGACGTTAGCGAGACACTAATGCCTGACTATCTTCGTCTTGTGGGTCCCATCGCGTTCACTCGAAATCATCAACTGATCATAAGTCTTAGTCCAAATACCTCGGCAATCACTGGGCACTTACCAAGTTCTGCGTGTCACAATTCAAAGGTGCACACGTCAAGACAACCAAGAGAATAGAAAACGACGTACGGGGCCAGGTGGTCAGTTCGAAGGGCTATGAGCATCTAGCCGCGATAATGGGGGATTCGACAGGCGAAGAGGTGTTTCAAGAGATTGTGAAAGCGATAGAGGCGAGACCGACTCGAGGGCTTGTGCAAGTAGAGGAATCGGAAGGCGACACGGTTACACCACCGAATACCCAAAATCCTGAGCCGCCGACGTTAAATGCGCCCAAGATGTCGGATAGCTTTCAGCGTTTGGTGCCTGCCATGATTAATGGTCAGGACCCGTTGACGCCTACGCCGTCCATGGTCTTCTCATAGGCGTCTTCTCGCCACGGCTTTAATACTATACTACTTATTGTACTGGTACTTGTCCGAAGAACATAGTGCATGTTCAGTTGAATGGGGATAAATACATAATAGAAATGATGAGCAGCACCAAGGTCCAAGATAACAACAGAATCTAGAGAGAGAGTCTCTCATACTTTCATCCCACTATGACAGGTGCCAAACTGAAAGGTGAATACTAATGATTGTGTTCATCTCTGTGTGCCACCTACCACTACACCAATAAAAGACAGATTAAGAGAAATGAATGACAGGCTAGTACGAGCAAAAACTAAAAAAGGGTCCATTGATGACGAGCCCATCCATCTACGCACAATTGGCTATGACAGCCTGGACATAGTCAGCCATGAGCTTGTGCGTTGCGGTCGATGGGAAGCTAAATGATTTCGATCAGTTCTTTTATCATTCCAAGCAGATTTGTGGCACCTACTCAGATATGTAGAACACAGTGGAGTTGGCATTATCACACTGGCCAACTGTCGTGGTAGCATCCACCGTGCACGGCCCGACGCTCTCGTATCCAAACGTCCCGGGGTTCGACACCGCTGCGTTGAGCAGATTTCCCAAGTCTGCAAACGCGACATTAAGCCCAAGGTTGTTGTGCGCGGAGCCAAGGCCCTGGAAAAGTGCTAGCTTGTACGCATCGCCGGCAGTGCTGGTGTTACCGCGGCCATAGCTGTCGACCACCAAGAAGTTTTTGCCTTTCAGAGGCGACGAGGACAGTTTGAGGATTTGGAACAGGATGTTGGAGTTGACAGCGGTGAGGTCTGCCTCGATTATTTAGCACTATCAAGACGATCAACGAAAATGTATACTCACCGTCCTCGGATATGATGTAGTCCCTACAGACAAGGTTAGTCGGCCGCCCGCTGTATCACTACGAGAGCTCACGTACTCCATGCCCTCATACACAATGAACAACGTCGAAGCCGAATCGGGTTTCTTCTTGGACGATATCAACGCATTAGCTAGGATATTCGTGAGCACACCTTGATCTCGCCAAAATCGAAACGACTTACATTGGAATGCAAAATCGCGTCGATCCAGCGTCATTCTCGGATACAGAGAATTGCTCGCCACCGATTTATGGACCTGATCGTCCTCTCTTTAGAGTACGCGTGCGACGCGTTTGATATCCACATACCGCAAAATCCTTCAACGTCGCGCCAATGCTATCGGCCAGATACTCGACCCACACCGGGCCATTCGACATGCGTCCGCCCGCCTTGGGATTCGGCGGTACTTGCACCGCCGGATCGAGCGTGCTGCCGTTTTGTTTCCCGCCATCCGTGTAGCCGTCCTGTCACACAAATCAGCGTCCGTATGCCAGGCAGAAAAGAAACGCAGACGTACCCCAAACGCGACTATTGTAGTAATAGTGCTCAGGTCGATTCCTTGATTGACATCGACGACAGACACGCTTGAAAACGTCCCGCAGGTGGGATTAAGCGCGAGTTCGGCGGCGGCTGCAGCTCCGGCGAGGACGAGGACGAGGACGAGGGTTGTGAAGTGGATCATTTGAGGTTCGTAACTGGAGATGCGGTTGTGTTCTTCGTGAACCCTTCTTTATACCTCTCAACATGGAGGCCTTAAGTATTGGTGTGCCTTGCATGCACAGGATAGCAACTGCGCTTATTTCGTTCGTGTGTGTGGATTTTCTGCATTTGGATCTGACCTCCTGATCAAAGTTAATATCACGGACAGCGGACGCCGTCTCTGAATCTGCTCTTCTAGTCTATCCGTGACACCTTTGGATTGGTCTGCACAAGTTTTCCTGACCTAAACAACTCTTTTAGAGGCGTTACATGAATAAAACGATGGATGCACCTTCTGAAATCCGCTACACTGTCCATCCTTCGCATAAAGTGCTCATTCGCTGGCCGGAAGCCGCAACGAATCAGAAGGCTACAGGCGAATACAGAGCGATCATCGCTACTGATGAATGCACCGCCCGCGTTGTGACGACACATGAGGGAACGTAGGCAACGACGGTCGGGCCCATCCGAATTCTACGAGAGACTCTAAGCCATAGGACTTTAGTCTTTAGTCTTCGTCGAACTCACAGCTTATGCCTATGAGCATATGAGGGTGTAAGTTTACCATCTTATGGTTCTTGCCATGGCCGGCCTTGGAGTAGGTGGAGACCTTCGACCTTCTGTGGTTGAACTTGCAGCGAACGAACTGAATGGGTGGCTGCGCAGTGTGCAACGCTTACGCTTGGCAACTCCCCAGATTCGTGCAGACGTACGGCGCCCGTTCAGCTGACTGTTCACTTAGTAAAGTCATTCGAAGAAACTGACTGTGCACGTCGAACATTGGGCCGCGACCCTCGCTGCTGACGAGATTCAAATATTGTACATGTCTAAATCCACTTACTTACAGGGTTGGTGAGTTGCGTGTATTACACCGAGCTAGTTCTCTTCCTTTCGTCGTGACTCGTGAGCATGATCAAGCAGGTGAGGCTTCCACTCAGTCGATCTCCAAGGCTTCACATGAGCCCGGTACATTTCATCTACCTGTCGAGATGTTAAGTGGGTGAGAGGACCGTGAAGTGGCCCGAGTACGGACCTCTTCCAAACTCAGGCCCTTCGTTTCGGGGATGAAGAAGTATACATAGATGTAGCCTGAAGGTGACGTTGAGGGCGAGGCTTGAAGACTGAGAACTGAAAAGTTGAAGCTTACCGTAGACCAGCATGCCGAAGAAGATCATGAGAATCAGAGGGCCGATGCTGTCATCCAGTTAGCGATATTGTTGATTTGCGATAGGCGCCTACGAACTCGTCGGCAATGCGGGGTGAGAAAAAGGAGAGCATAAAGTTCCAGAACCAGTTTGTGGCGCTTCCCAGGGCGATGGATTTAGGGCGCACGCGAAGCGGGAAGGATTCGCCTAGGTAGACCCATCTATAAACGTATTGCCCGTTAACTACAACGAATGATACCCAAGCGAAGTGACTAACGGTACGGGTCCCCAGAATACTGCGAACGGAAACAAGTGAAGGACGGCAAAGGTGATGAGGACGTCACCTGTGTAGTGTGCGCAGAGTTAGTTATTTCGGCCTAGGAAAAATGAACGCCCTTGCCTCCTCGCTTGTTGGTGTCTGTTAGCTGATCGGTGGGTGTCCCCGTAGGTGCTAGTAAGTAGTGTCCAACAAGTCCAGCCTGATTTGAAGGCATCGAGAAGCTATTGCAAGCGCAGAAGAAACGTCACATACTACCATAGCGCAGATTGCTTCGCACACAGAGCCAACAAGAAGGGACTGGTGATGGTCGTAACCAACACGCTTTAACAAACTGTAATGCTTACCCGTCGACGACCCCATGCTTCAATCAGATACTAGAAGAAAGAAGTCTTCAGGTATTGAAACTCTTTTGCAAGGAAGAGACCAACCAGAGCAGGAAGCGTCCCGGCGACAGATACCGCACCCAGAATAGTTTGGATCACAAACGGCGAAAGCCTGTAGTCATGTCAGTGGCGTTAGAAATATCTTACAAGTTACTCACTCGGTACCGGCGCTCTTGAAGAAGGTATCCCCGTAGTAATCTGTACGAAGCTGGTTATAAAATGCACGTGCTGGAAGGAAGCGAATCACACAGTAGAAGTTTTGGCCATTGAGCTGTTGAATGAACTGAAGCATCATGCCATTCAGAGTCCGTTTCCGTAGATCGTTCCTTGTCGAGAAACACTCAAGCCATGTCGCCTTTCCGCCTTCGTTTTCAGCACAGATACCGAACATCAGCTCCTCGATCATCTCTTCGACGAGCGGGTCGTTGACGGGTACACTGTTCAGTTCGGCAATAACCTTGCTGGCCTCTTCTGTTCGACCTGTGCCGAGAAGGTGACGACTATAGGACAGGTACTGTTAACAGGATCGATGCTAGTACTCCTGTTATACGTACGGCGATTCTGGAAGGAAGAATATGCCGGACAAGAGAATGAGACCCTAGAGCATCTGAAGCCCTACGGGAATCCGCCACGACGCGGAGTTCGAAATCGCATGGGTACCAAGATCGATAACGTAGCTGATGAAGATACCAACGCGCAAAAGTAACATAAGTCACAAGCCGCGCACATCCTCATAAGGTGCGTACCCCGTGATGACTTGAAGCTGATACAATACCAGAAGGACACCTCGCAGAGCCTTGGGGGCAGTTTCTCCGTTGTAAAGCCTAACTAAATCTAATGAATCAGTGGGAGGAGTTCGTGCGTGCCACATACGGTACGATGGCGGACATAGCACCGACACCCAGACCTGCGATGAACCGACCCACAGATATTTGAGCAAGAGACTCGCCTGTGCCAGTTTGAATCGCGCATCCAACGGTGAAAACAGCAGACCAAACTAGGATGAAACCGCGACGGCCGAACCGGTCAGATGTGAAAGCCTGTCCGAGCGCACCACTTCAGGGATAATTTCAGTTGCTATACACGTTCGATGTTGAACCTACACGAAGGTTCTGTAGGCAAGAAGGTTTCAGCAACGTGAAATCGGTCTCAATCCACTTCAGCTACCTACCCAGCAGAAAGCAGAGACGTGATGATTGATTGTCGATGGCTTGTAAGGACGTATTCCCCGTTCTCAAGTTCGCCAAAGCGTCGAATAAAATCCGGCATAATCCGGCATCCCTGATAACACCTTCAATTCAGTTCCCTTGGCTCCATATAAATGAAAAGACGAACAGAGATAACACCTGTGGAGAAATCAGCACGACTGAATGAATATGTATACTCAACTCGCCGATATCATAACCGAAGAGGAATCCTGATCAAAGAGCATCAATAGCGATAGCACCAGGACAAGTGCTGATAAAGTACCTCCTGTATATAGTTAGGAACACGTCTGTGTCTCGAAATAAGTTCGAACATACCAAATGCAATGAAGATGGCAAGAATAATAGCTCGTCTGTTCATCGGAAGAGCCCTTGGGGCGCTGGCCTTATGCACCATGACTGGAGAAACGAGATGGGGAATACCGAAGAGGTACTTAGGACAAGAAGGCCGCGAAGACCACCTTAAGTACCAGAAAGCACCACTACCATTGTACCCTCATCTGACGATGCGGGAGAAGCACACTTGCACGGACCGCCCGCTCGGACTGGGGTCGGACCGAGTTGGCTTCGTTTCGCGTCTCGACAACTCCATGACAGCGTTTTATTTTTGAGCTACCCGTACAGTGCCATGCGACGGCCCGAAAACGTAGTAGAATTCTTGACATCATTTCAAGAGAGCGGAGCAGAATCTGCAAAGCAGGTAATTGAAACTGTGGCGCCGTAAGCTGCTGCAGGCAGGGCGCAAGGCAGGAGGTGGTAAGAGGGCAAGTGCAATTTGAATTTCTGAAATTGACCAAGTTTTCAATCATATGACGTCAGTCGACGGAAAATGCCGACTGTTACTGGCGCTTGGATGAACGCTCCAACTGCGAGCGAATATGTGAGACGCAACAACAATTCGTCCCGTGTCTATGGTCATACTATACAAGGTACTAATAACTGTGTAGGCTGAGGTCGTCAATTACTAGTTACACATTTACTGTAGCGTTTCGACCGGATATTCGCATATCGGGTCACGCCGGGTCGCGAAGCGAACCTATATATATCCCATATCGCGTCACGGTGCCTCTGGGCCAGGCACAGCCTTCCAAAAGTGGAAATTTTCGGTCCCGCCTGCGGCGGGACAGTCCAAATCGGGTAATTCCCGCGGTTGTGCCTGGATACGAAGCTATTCGCTGTAGGTTCGCGGCATATCGCATCACAGGCCGCGAACCTATGGTCGAAACGCTACAGTAATCAGAGCGTCCATGAAGATGTCCCACGAAAACCCTTCAAACGCGTTTTGCTCTCTTGCTTCAGTGATATGACCGGGATATCTTGAGATAAAGGCGCCTGCGACCGATTTCAAGATGAGATGAGATGAGATCGAGCGAAACTTGAGATGAACCGAGGCAGCAAATGCCAATCTTGTCTTGTCTTGTTCTTCCTATATCCCACTGTAACTGTAGACCAAAATGTATAATAAGATGTACAGTACACAAACAAGACAAGCGAATAAGTTAACAAGACGAGATCAAGAACAAGATAAGCGAAAAGTTGAGAAGATGAGATACATGCTCCAGCATCTTGAATCCATAATCCAAAACAAGTCGCGCGAATCTCATTTCGAGAACAAGATATGCGCATGATCTGGAAACAGACACCAGACAAAATAAGTACACTGGGCAGAATAAGAGGAGACAAGATACTATACATACCAGATGAAATCAATCAATCCGCCTTCACCACCATTGGTGCCTTGCCCAACCGGACATCTCGGAGATGTGTATAGAGTTCCTTCGCAGTGCGGAAATGCATGATATGGCCGTAACCTGCCACTCGCATGCGCCGTTCAGTCCGCCGGATCATATCATTGAATAACGCTATTCTCTCCCGACCGTACGCAATCTTGCCTTTTGTGGCCAAGTCGTCGAGCCCATTGTTGGCGATAGCATCCGTCCTAGCAGTCCAGGCGCGTCGGTCCTCCTCGTAGCTCCGCAGTGAGCGCAGAAACTCGGCCTGCTTGGTTTCGTGGTGCTCCTGCCATCGATCCATCTCAGCCTCAGTCCTATACCACTGGACTTTGTCGCCTAGCACGTCCTGTCAGCACCGCCCAACAACGAAACACGTCTCGCGTTACGGACCTTCCAACTTCCACTCTAATAAATCTGCTGCTTCCATGTTCCCTCTCTCCGCCAGGTCATAAATCCACCCCTCTTGTCCTTTACTCCCCTGCCGCCTCGTCGTATCCTTCTCGTTCCCCTCAAGGTCGTCTATCTTGAGTTTTGAGGAAGACGCTTTAGGCGGTCCCTTCGCTGGCCCCTTCTTAGCCGGCACCTTCTTAACCTTTGCTCGTTCTGGTCGATCTTTGAGTTTGGGCCGTTTGACGCGCCCTGTCGGTTCTGTACAACGCGTAAGCCCAGTAGGTAACATTGCCGAAATGTCTCATACCTTCATCGGATGAATCTTCTTCATCTTCAAGTTGTTGCCGCGTAACGGGTAAGTTTCGCTTCCGTTTGTCGCGACCACGGACTTCTGTTTGCAAGACCAATAGTTAGTGTCGATTACAGTTGGGAGTGTCGTGTACGTACCGGTAGGATCCTCCTCAACAGACTCGAGGCGCTTCTCGCGCGTCGAGCGCTCAGCGAAGCCTTTGCCCATTGTAGCCAAGGCATATCCATGGCCCCAGAGGAACGCATTGCCGCTGCGAACTCGAGAGTCCCCAGGGACGCGGGAATCATCGACCGATTTCGCCACATAGGTGTCCTCCTTCGTCATGTGAGGCAGACCTTTGAGTGCTGTGACATCCAATGCACCCAAACGAATCAATGCCTCTCGATGTGCGTTAAAGTCGGAGATGCACAAGTTCCGTTGGTGCTTCATGCGGCGAATCTTGTTGAGTGCAGCTTTCTCCGCCCTCGTCCGATCCACGTTCTTGACCTTATCCGCGCCAACAGCTCTCAGCGCTTCGGCCATCAGCAGGACAGAACGTAAGGCGTCGAAAGCCATACCCTCCCGCATCTGCACCTCTATTTCGACGAGATGTTGGAAGCGTTCTCGGTCCATCGGCTTCATCGTCGAGGGCAAGCAAAGAGCCCAGTCCTCGCACTGTCCAGTCGGGACATACTTGTAAGTCCCTTTGTCGCGTTTCGTCTTTGGTGTGGTGAATAAATCTTTGGCCGGCTGGATTTTGTTGCCGAAGATGTTCTTGCGGGACTTCAACCATGGTCCGAATTCCATTCGAAGTGCTTCACGCTGACTAGAGATCGTCATTTCGTCCGTTTGAGACGGGTACTTCTTGTTCTTCATGATGAGCATGCGTAAGTGTCTTCTGAAGAATGCGAACGAGTTTAGCCCATGATTGTTTTCGGAGAAACATTACTCACGCTCGTGTTTCGAGAACCATACCATCCTTCATGAAGACATACACATCGGAGGACGATTTCCCCCCCAAAGAGGACAACTTGATGTGGTTCTCGAGAAGTTCGTCCATAACCGAGTCCAGGGAAGGTACTAGGTGATAGTCCATCAATAAAAGGTTAGGCCGTCAGTTACCGGAGACACTGACCTTGCGCTTGACGGTGCTTGTAGACGCTCTCCACCTGGCGTGTCTTACCCTTATTCCAAGTTATCTTTGTCTTCCTATCTGCCAAGCCCCACTTCACCGCTTCCTCCGGGTGCTTCGCCGTCTCGGCTTCGTGTTCTCGTCGAAAGTGAAGATGCTGCATCCGCGCATACTTCGTATCCTTGAAAAGTTGATTCGCTGTAATGCTTCGTTAACGCTGGACCTCCATGAGACATATTAACCACTTACGCATATTCACGTATTTCTTCCAGCACCAATCCATGGCGACGTAGAAGTACGTCTCATGGCCGTGATGTATGTTCATGTGGAAAATTTGAGGCGCGTATTTGTTGATCCAAGCCCAAAAGTGCTCCGAAGTCTCGCCGTGGAAATGCCCAACACCGTCCTTATAGAATGGGCCGTATATGTACTTGCAGTCGTCGATGTGCACGTAGACGTGGAGGGCTCCGATGGTCTCAACTTCGGAGATGACGTGCTCCCGCATGTCGACAAGGTCCTTGTGCTCGAACCGATAGTCGACATGAACACAGTACGAGCAGTTGCAGTCGTAACAGTGCACTATGTGGGGACGCGGATCCTCGAGGTTACTCTTCTTGAGGCCAGAACGTCGTAAACCTTGTGCATGGACCCAATCTGTCGTTCCAAAGCTGTCGAGGGCTACCGTTTAGTTTCCAAACAATGGTAACACTCAAACACTACTCACTCTTCTCCCAAAGCAAAGTCGGCCGTTGCCTTGATGAACACATGGCTGCATTGACATTGAGCCACGCCAGTGTAAACGCAGTCGATATTCCGTTTGTTCTGCGAGTTGACCGCTTTGTGGTTGTTACAAGGGACTTTCTAGAGAATACTCAGATGAAGGTTTTCACCGCTCCACAGCTAGAACGTACCTCGTCGCCGTTGCCTTCGTCGTCCTCGACATCCTTCTTGGTCTTGCGCTTCTTGCCATTCGCAGTTTTTGGGGGAGGGCGGTGTAAGACGGTGGCCTTGTACTTTACGAAGTCTTCTGGTAGCGGCTGCAAGCCTTTATCCCCGATGAAGTTGATGTCCTCCGGGTCGTTCATGAGGTTCTCGGTCATGCAAATCTTGAAGTTACCGTCCTCCGTGAGCTGAAGGGAGTTAAGATGTCTATAAGAACACAACGCGAGTCAGAATGGTATTACTTGAGGGATGACAAACGTTACTCACTTAAATTCCTCGGGGATTGTCTCCCAGTCCGGCTCGAGATTGAAACCAAGCTCTGGGCAGGACTGACAGAGCACCAGAAGATGATCCTTCTGGCGGGAGGGAATCTCCAAGTGAATCTCCCCGATCGACGTTCCTTCTTCATGTATTGCCAGACGCGGAGAACGCGTCGCAGTTGCTTTGACGTGTCCTGTAAAACATTTAACATCTGTTCCGAACCCAAAGAGAGAACCTGAACTCACTGATTCCGCCCAGGGATACTTGTTGTTCGTGACTCTTTGTAACCAAGCTGCGAGAGCATCCTCACTGGCCGCCGCTTCCAAGTGCATCAACTCTACCTTTCGCAGCAGCTCGAACTGGAAGGCCATGCGAGGCTGGAGGGTCGAGGAGGGAAACAGGCGACTTCTCATCAGTTGTGAAACTTTATCGACATCGGTGTCCCCGTTGCATGCACAGAAACAAACGCGAGTGTCGTGGAGGCCATTCTCCGCTGCCAGAATGAACTGGACGGGTTCGCGGGGACGAGGGCACAAACCGCCCGCGTGGCCGAGCTGAGGAAAGAAACCAAGAGTATGGATATCCGTCGCCTCGAAGTATCCAGCAGGCTGCCAGAGCTGTACCCAGTGGTACCAAAGAGTCCCTCGGTGGTCGCGGATAAAGCAGTCGGTGCAACAAGCTGCGTAATGAATGCACTCGTTGCAGTGTGCGAGTCGTCGCTTCCCACTACCACAAGGGCACAAGGTATCCACTGCAGCGTCGTGCTCGTGTTCCCAAAAGAGATCGTGTAACTTTGGCATGATCTCTTTGAAGCGATCTAACGCCGTGCGTGTCTATTGATTGATGAGTAACATGTTCGCTCACAGTAAGACGTGGCACACCTGTGTCTTGAGCTCTTCTTTCTTCTCATCCGCACGTCTCATCCCGGCACCCGACAAAGGACTCTCGTCCTCGAAGTAAGCCAACAAGTCGTCGTCGGCGCCATCCTCGTCTTCTAGATTGAATGTACGGAACTTGGGCGCCTCGTATACGAGCGGGATCGCTGGGGCGCTGATTGGTTGCTGCAGCACGGTGACTTGTCCGTTGGAGATTGTCGTAGATTGGTGAACGTTCCTCGTGCCCTCCTGGTAGTTTAAATCACCAGTCGTTGGTCTTTGAGACGAGGCGGCGGTCGCAAGCGCTTTCATGCGACGAGCGACGGCATTGGCCATTGTTGTCTGACAGCGAGGGGAACGACGACTGTTGGTGGGGGGGTGAGGGGAAGAACAACACCAGAACATGCATCAGGAAACTGCCCGTGGCCTCAAGTCACCTCAAAGCAGGGGCCCTTCTTTGAGG
>QLPD01000594.1:0-13968 GCA_003314085.1 Hymenopellis raphanipes
CCAGTTGGTCAATATCTCCGGGATTGGGTCTTTACCATGTTTTACTGGGATACTCTAGTAACTTTTCTACACTATTATAGGGCCCTCTAGTAGTCTACATTATGTCTAATTTTGCAATACAGATTTTGTACTAACTCGTAGTAACACTTTTTTGAAGGGTCAAACAAGCTCCCTTCACTGTTCTTACATTCGTACAAAGGTAGCTTTGGGAAAAATCAAGTTAATTCTGGTCGTAATCTACATATAGACGTCTACGCGAACAGGAGATCCAAAGGTATTGAACGGGGAAAGCGGATTGCCACAGCGCAACATAGTTCAAGCCATTCCCACCCCCATCAACTTCCCCCCCCCGAAACCGCGCAGAATCAATCGTCCGATGGACGAATCACAGGGAAACGATACGGCGACTGCGTCGCCGTTGATACCATCTGTGAAGGAGTTAACGCCGGGAAATGATCGAGTAATTTGGAACACACTAACCTCATGATTCCAAAAGCGAGCACGCGATCCTGAGCAGACAGCGCGAAAGCGTCCATAACAGTAGTCCCTACCGACCTCTTCTCCAGCGTCGAGGTCCCCGCCAAGTTCGGTCACGTACAAGTCAATGTTAAAGTGTGGCGCTGATTATCCTTTGACGTCCGAATTCGACCAACAGCGAGAAGCCCGCAACGCGGGCGCAGCGGCATTGAGCCGCTGCTTGCTGTAGCCGTAATCCTAGCCCTAGGATCTCCGTTAGCCCCAGAAGTATTCAGGGATAGAAAACGAACATACCTGAACGAGGTCCCCGTGTTGAACCTTCCTAATTCGTCGTGGAGACCGAAAGTCCTCAGATCCAGATCGGGATCGGAGGGCCAAGTACTCCCGAAATGGTCCAAGGTCCAGGCTATGTCCGTTGTGAAATAGTTTCTCCAAGCGTGGCGGGGTCGTTCGTCGAAGTCAAGGCGCTCACCGCAGTGAGAAGCCCGCAACGCGGGCGCAGCGGCGTAGAGCCGCTGCTCACTGCGGTCGAGGTTCTGAAGGGATTGGAGTTATTAGCGGTAAAATGAAAGTAGAGGAAGGTACGTACCCGAATGGCTGTTCCGCCAAACCTTCCAAATGTAATATCGAGGCCGAATGCACTCAGATCCAGATCTAAAGTGCACGGGTCCGTTCATCCGCGATTGGTGGAGGTCAGAAGCGGCGTCTTGTGTCTCGAGTGGCGCTATTCCCTAAATAAACGAGTTCAATTCACTGGCGCAGAGAGGATGACGATACTCACCGACTCGATGTTCTAATGCGGTCCAACCTGGCAGGTTGTCGTCAAAATTGACCTCAAAAGAAGGAGCAAAACGTACCAAAATGCCCCAGAAAAAAAGCCGGTCCGGCGAGGACACGACACGCTGCCCTAGTTCAAGATTTCGTTGTACAGGGCCAGAAGAGTCAAATAAGGCTGCAGTATTCATTAATCTCGATATCCACGCGATGCGGATCGAAGAACTCACCATCGCGGAGAGGCGGCGCAGCCGCCTCCGCGTATCCTATCAAACTGTGAGTTCTAATGAATGTAGGGACGAGAAGACGCGAGGTACGTACCACGTATACCGAAGGTGATGTCCAAATCGAGGAAAGAAATCAAATCTACGTTAATTGTCAACTGACCAGCATCAACAATATCATCAAAACTCACTGAAATCATCGAGGAAAAAAGCCGCGCCGGCGAGGCGAAGCCACGCAGTCCTGCATCAACAATCCGGCGTTCAATTGGGAGCGAAGTCGTTCCGGTTACCAACGTTATTGTACCATGTGGGTCCTGCACGCGCCCTCGAGGCTTTTGAGTCTTGAGCATTTGGGAGATTCAAACCTGGGAGAAATGAAGTCCAAAAAGCAATGAAACTGTTAAAACTTTCGTAAACTGCAGCCCCAAGTTTCGTTAGAAAAACGCACCTTTTAACAAAACCAAACGCCTCTGCCGCGAGCAGCACGCGCTGCCTGAAGTCCAGAATCCATTTCTTGTGAATAAAAAGCCCATAGAATCGAACAAGAAGCCCGGTGACGCTGCGGACGCGTGTCCTGTAAGAAGAGTCAATGATCAAGATGGTGGTCAGAAGTAAAGCTTGACCTTGCGGTATCCGGCCCGATGTGATCGACGTCTTGCTCAACGTCAACTATCATGTTGTGAAAACGCCTGGACGTTCTGGGATCCCCGACTTGCTCATCTCCTTCTCCAGACGACTCCCAAAGGCTCCTGGAAGATTTACTCGCGAGGATTTCGAAATTGGACGCCCTGCAACGTATTCCACGGCGGAAAAGACGCTTTTTTCAGCATTTTGTCGCTAAACTGCACTGCGACGTACCTTGTCTATGCCCCACAGCTCTCTAAATCTCATGACTTCGAACCTCTGCTCCTCCTGACTCATCTCCTCCTCTCTCTGAAACTTGACGGCGCGTTTTGAACTCGATTCTGGACGAATTGAGCGAGTACTTCAAGAAACCGTGAGCTCTGGAAAGCTTGGAGAACGACAAGAGTACCGTTTGTGATTCTACTTGCGCGGTATTCAGAGGATGGAGACGACGACTTGGACCGCGGCTCTCGCGAGGAACAGTGGGTGTCACGATGGTACAGTTTGAAGGACTGTGTGACCAGGTTCTGGAGGACGGGATTCCGCAGGCACGATATTTTTTCCTTTTCTCGATCATCACAGACTGACACACTTCTAATATTCAGGCGGCTCCCCCTGGCCGAATCTTGTAGCTTTTCGTTTGTCCCCCAGTTGAATTTAATGCTTTTACGGTTATCACGACGTGCTTGCGCTTAATTTTCCGATTGGATAGACACCACTGAGTTCCATTCAACCGTTTTACTGTCTTCTTCAAACCCTCAAGACCTCAAGTTCCGTCTGTGCCGAAATATCCGAGGACCGCGATTGTGGCGCGGTGTCGTCCCTGTACCTTCCAAATATTGCACCTCACTCGGTCCCGTTCATGGCTACACAACTGCCTCGTCGCACTCGACAATGTATATATGTATCGAGAGCAGAGAAACCGCCGTGCTCTCCAACTGTGTTCTCTGTACGGAATTCACGGAGGAGGAACAATTCGACACGGCAGGATCTCCGCGTAATATTCTTGTGATCGAGTCAGTCTGGATTCAGTACGTTACTCGCATCACCATGGAGCCCGATTGTAACACGGAGCACAATTAGCCGACAAGGTATATAACGCTGTCTGCTCTGTCGTTCTCTTTCATTCCTCCTCCCACCATGTCGTCGTGATGCCTGTATCGCCCTTCCTCTCGTCATCGTCGTCGTCGTCGCCATCATTGTCTCAACCGCTACGGCCCTCGCTCTCGACCACCGTCAAGTCGCCGTCGTCAACGCGAGGAGGTCATTGCCGCTTTGGGATACAGCTCATGGTTGTGAACTAAGTTCTGATTCTACAGCTTGTTGTTGGCTCTTCATTGATTGTTTTCTTCATAGGCTTGACTGTTGGCTATCCGCTGCCTTTATGTCGTCAACAACTTGTCGTGTACTCAGGTATGTCTCTTTGTTCTATTCGGGTCGGTGAAATAAGTACTGACTGGGGTTCTTTCCAGGTACGGAACTTTGACGGGCTCAGCACCTGTCTAACTTGACAGCCCAACTGACATTTAGCCTATCTATGGCCCACTCTATGACGGTAAGTCCTCGGTTAGGGTTTTGGCAAGCCTATTTTACTAACGGGTCATTGCAGACGCGACGCGGATTTGCTGGCCATACACACCTACCCGGGTCCGCATAACGAGTTGCAAATGCTCGTTCTATGCCATAGTCGACTAGGGTTACAACAGGGCACAATTTCGGTAAGTTCCAGATTCGGGTTTTGGGAAGTCTATTTAACTAACTGGATGCTGTAGAGGCGACTGGGGTATGCGCTTACCCGGGTCCGCATGACGAGTCGACAATGTTCGTTTAGGCCGTATACGAGCTCGGGTTACAGCGCGAGTACCGGGGACAAGGATTTCGTGCGCCACATCCGAGTTTACTAGTAGGTGTTGTCCGAGTTGGGGAGAGGGTTACGGGGACTCGGAGGTGGAGATGCTAGATGGCCCCTCACTGGAGGGTCATCCTTTTTTTTGTAGTCTCGTTTGTAGTAGCTAGACGCCGCAATATGATCCTAGTGCACCATCACGTGACCGAAAAATGAAAAACTTCTGTTCATTTTGCTCAGGGACGCCCATAAAAGGCGTTTTAACCCTTTGGAATTGCCTTACAAGGAGCATTATCCCTGCAGGAAACACGGCAGAGGGATGCCGTCGTCTTACCACGAACATCACGCGAGAATCAACGAGAAGGTACCCGACACAACGAAGACAGTCCAAACAACGCGAAGAAATAAGTATATAAACACCCCCAACAACACAGAAGACACCCAGCCATAACACCTCCTCTCTCCCGTGTCCTTAACGCGTCCTCAACGCGTAGTTCGCTTCCGCCACAGTTATCCATCAGATAAGCACAGCCACCTACCCACGCTTTTTCCTTCCCACCACGACGACTGGACGACGAGCAGATGCGAATCCACGCTAGGACACCACTCGCAGGCGGATACTTCAGCGGTCAGAAGCAGAGACGGTGTTGAAGGAAGACGCAGGCAGATGGCGCCGTCTAGGTACGCGCACAGCAGAGTAGAGGCTTACGCTGGACTAACGACAACGTTGGCTTTAAACAGCCGAGTAGTAGTTTGTATTCCAAAGCAATAAACAGTTTTATACCCCACAACACGAGCGCGATCCACCACAATGAGTTCACGAAATGTTCCAAACCATCCTAGAGATGATGCACAAATCGGTGTGTATTCTCCCGCTCGTCGTACTAGACTAACAGTAATTGCTAGAACCAAGACGTCGAGGATCTCAAGTCGGAGCTCGCCCAGCTCAGACTGTCCAACGCCAGTCTGGAACAGCAAGTGCGCGATGGCGGTGGCTACTTCGCCAACCACGGCGCTCGCACACCTGGCTTCATGACCCCCGCCGCCCCGCCTAGCCCCCAACTCCGTTCAAAATCGCCCTTTTTGGCTCCAGGATTCCCCACCACCATCCCAGCCTTTCCTTCCCAGCAGGCACTCCTCAGCCCATCTCCATTAGGCGATAACATTCTGTCCGCCTTTCCTCTGGGCTCAAGGAGCAAGGATATCCCCGGCTTCTACGTCGTTATTCCCGCTGGAGGTGCTGGCACCCGTCTGTGGCCGCTCTCACGCGAGGGCCACCCCAAATTCCTACTCGATCTCACTCTCAAGGGCCGCTCCCTCCTCCAAGCAACCTGGGATCGTCTCATCCCACTGTCTTCCCCTGCTCGTACCACCGTCGTCGCCGGCCCGAGTCATGTCACGAGCATCTGCGAGCAGATTCCAGACCTCTCCATGGACAACATATTCTGCGAGCCCGGCCCCAAGGATTCCATGGCTGCCATTGGTCTGGCTGCCGCCGTACTCGCTGAACGCGATCCCGACGCTGTCATTGGGTCCTTTGCTGCAGACCACATGATTTCAGGCGACGACGCGTTTCTCTCTGCAGTCGCCGAGGCAGTCGAGGTGGCGAAGAAGGGGCTGCTAGTGACGATCGGTATCGCACCGTCCCATCCATCGACTGGATTCGGATATATTCGTCTAGGCGAGAAGCTAGGGTATTCGGAGGCACCTAATGCGCGCATGGTCGATAGCTTCAAGGAGAAGCCCGACGCGCGAACCGCTGCCAGTTACATTGGTACGGGAAAGTACCGTTGGAACGCGGGTATGTTCGTGACGAAGGCGTCGGTGTTGCTCGAGCTGCTGCACGAGTACAAGCCGGAGATGGCGGAGGGCCTGAGGAAGATTGGCAAGGCGTGGGACAATGTGCACGAACGGGAGCGGGTGCTTGCGGAAGTCTGGCCCAAGCTGGAGAAGATTCCCATCGATAACGCGGTTGCTGAGCCTGCGGCGGCGGATAAGAAGGTTGCTGTTGTGCCCGCTACGTTTGGTTGGGACGATGTTGGGGATTTCTCTTCGCTCGCTGATCTGTTGCCTGCCGAGCAAAATCAGCCGAGGATTTTGGGAGATAATAGTCTTGGTGTGTGTGCTTCTTCTTCTTCTGCCATTGCTAATGTTTTCTTCATAGTCCTTACTGAACAAGTTTATGGAGGTATTGTTGTGCCCGGGTCTGGGCGGCTTATTTCGTGCCTTGGTGTTGATGATTTGGTGATTGTGGATATGCCTGATACCCTGCTTATTACTACCCGCGCGCGCTCGCAGGAGGTTAAGCGCATCGTGAAGAAGGTGCGCGAGGCTGGATGGCCGACTCTTCTGTGATGGACTTTTACTTTGGGACTAGTAGTACTTTAATAATGAAAGAACATTTTTAAGTTTTACAGGTTATGGGAGGTGTCGCTCGAAGCCGAACTTGTATCGCCCTTCATTCGAGTCCTTGCGGTGGATGTCGCCGCGGTCGCGTCTTGTGGCTGCGCGCAACGCATACGCAGCGGCTTGCTCCTTGACCCCTCGCAGTTCTCCTGCGTGTGCACTCTCCAACGCGGTCAAAGTGCAAAGTATAATAGTTGGTATAATAGTTGTGTGTTTACGGTCAATCATGAAAGTGCACTCATCGAGGGCAGCTTTAATCGTATGTGTGATTTTGGCGTGTCCGCTTCTGTGGCGAGAGTTTCTCTCGACCGCTTCTCAAACGGCTAGACTCCGCATCCAAGGATAAGTAAATGATTGAATATCCTACATACATGACCCTCAATATACAATTGTGGGCATTCCAGTGTACTTATTCAAGGAAGAGCCCATGTACAGAAAAAGAGAAAGAGAAACAAAAGGCACAACTCCCCGTACCTGTCGCGTCCCATGGTCGAATCGCGCAGGACGGAGAGAGTGAGATGAAAAGAACTTTAAATAAAGGAGTACCCGTTCCTTCGATGTCGGGGATCTGACCAGTCGCACACGGTACAGTGGAAACAATCTGTTCAAAGGTCAGTTCACGTATACGATAGCTAGTTAATAAATGACGCACCAGTATTCGATAAACGATGAGCGACGAGTAGCGTACACTAAGTATGACTGCACTACATCTAATGTAAAGTACTACGAGTAAACAAAGTCCATTCGGACGGGTACCACAAAGCCGTCAGTCATCGTAGCATGTACTCGAACCTAGCCGTCTAGTGAGCTTCGGCTCCCGAGTCGACAAGAAAAGTGACACTCACAAGTTATAGCAGCGCGACGGGCTGCTACTCCCATCTGCGAGTACACCGCGGAGGAGTCTAGTCCCTCGTTGGCATTGTCAGTTGGTGGAGACACCGGTATTCGTGTAGTCGAGGTCTTCATTAATGCAGACCTGGTTAGACTAATCGAGTTCTGTGAGGAATTTGACGAAAACAGAGGACGGGACCACATACCATAGTCAATGGTCAAGAATCGGAAACACAGGTCAAGTCCTAGACCATAGAGCGACGACGGCGTGAGCCCAGTACGGCTCCGTGAGCGAGATAAGACATATCTAAGAGGACCATCAGTCGCGGGTCCGAGTCAATACTTATCACGGGAAACCGACCTTTCGCTGGAGTATCAGAAGGCAGCAGCGGCCTTCGCCGCTGTGCTCGCGTTGCTCACGACTGCCTTCTCGAGAGTCCGGCTAGTCAATTTAATAGTCAGTCGACAAAGTGAAGGACCAATAACGAAAAGGACTCACTCAGGTCACGACAATGTCTCTCCTCGAAGACACTAAATGTCAAATTAGTCTCTCGAAGCTCGTTGAAGTGAAGACCTTACCATCCCAGTGGTAACCCAAGTTCAAAGCAGATCTGTGCAAGAACGGGTGAGTCAAGGTCCAAATAGGTAGCGTGTCGACTTACGAGTCGAGTTCCATCCGTGTTCCGCATAAGAGTGTACAGTCGGCGTGTAGCCGAACTGTTGTTCACCGGCATGAAGCCGAGTGAACTGTTCTCTCCAAAAAGCAGACTTGACCATTCATAGCGAAGACCGTCTTGGTGTACGCGAGCCCGCGCCCGTCTCCTGAGGGTAGCAGTGTTATAATCTGTGTGTTCATTTCAAGTAAGTCTCGGTTTAAGTCGACAACAATAGCGACACTCACAAGTTCTATAGCCGAAAGGAGTTCGGATCCGCGCGAGTCTGTATATGAACGATTGATTCAAGGCGCGAATAAACAACGTGTCGACGTACCAGTCGAGCTTTATTCGGGTTTCTTCATACAAAAGTATTGTCTGCAACCAGTGGTTAGTCGACACGGCGATACCATCAACCTGAACAACGCACCGGGATGATGGCTTGAGGGATATTCGAGTGTTCACAACTGGTAAGTGTCGTATCTACAGGGAAATACTCAGTAACACGAATGGTTGAAGGAGACCGGACATACGTACCACCTTCAAGTCGGCCGTCTAGACTATTGTAATCGGGTTTCCGAAGAAGCCTGCGAGAAGAACATGCTTGACTCGACTGTCCGTCCGAGTGACGGCGAGTCGAAGGAAATTGTTTACCGACAGAGAAGTAGAGGCGACGGTTTGGAATGGGCAGAGCTTGAGATGACGGCCCATTTCTCAAGGGACTAGCAAATCGTTTGTGTCCGACTAGTAACCTCGAGTCAGTATATACAACCCGTTGAAGCGAACCACGTACCACGGAAGAGGTAAGCCGAAATCCAAGCGACTCTACAGATTAACGGGTGAGTCAAGGGCTAAGAAAACAGCGCGTCAACTTACTAGGCGCGTTCCTTCACAGTCTTGTCGATTAGGGCTTCAACGAATGGTTAGCTGACATGGCAAGACAATAAACTTGGACAACGCACCAGTATGATAGCTTGAGGATGTTCAGCCGGTGCGTAACCAAACTGTGGTTCACCAGCATGCAGCCAAATGAAGTATCCAACAAAGAGACGGCAGACTCGACCGCAGACCGTCTTGGGAGCTCGAGGGTAGTGGTGGAACGAAGTCAATGTTCGTAGTGCGATGAACGTCGGTCTTTAATGAAGAGCATCGTCAGTAAATCTGGGTAGCAAGCCGACCGTCCAGGCTACCTTGCGTCAAGGAATCCAGAACAGAGCAACATCGGACACTTGTCGTCGGGGATCAAAGGCGTTCAAATATCGCGAATCGTCAAGGCTACAGACAAGACAAGCAGTTAGTCGACAAGGACGGCGTCGGGACAATGTAACACACCTTTGGACCGGGTGTCCTCCACCGCTGTAGTCCCAGTTCAATTCTTGGAGCCAAGGTCGGGCGTCGGCGCACGAGAATAGTGTACTATGGACAGGCATTTCGTTAGTATGGATGAACATGGTATCAAGGTCAAGAATACATAGCCGCCGTGGTAGTCGCGAGTGCGGGTCAATACGACCAGATTCAGGATGGCTGGCGTCGGCGTCGAGTCCAGAAAGAGCGTAAGGAAATGCCCGACGTTAGAGTGATAGGCGGTGGCTTGGAGGACGAGCCAAAGGCTGGCCAACGATGAGCAAACTAAAGATATGAAAAGGCGGAATCAACGTACCCAGAGGCCAGTCTATCTGCTGGGACGGCAGTGCCGTCGAGTCCGCCTCATTCGTCGTCGTTTTGAAAGCGCCAGAGGGAGAAGAAAGTCTGCGGAAAAAACATGTTTAGCAAGGTCATCGACCGCGGCAGTCCAGAGACGACGTACCAGAGCGCTGAATGCCATGAACGACGGCGTCGAAGGGAGAAAACTGGAAGAAGGACAGAGGTCAACAGAGGGAGATGGTGGTGGGAGGAGGAAGCCTACCCGTGACCATCAACAAGTTAAGCGCCGGTCACGCTTTCAGACGCGTCAGGCAAACGATGACGAGAACGTCGCCGCCGACGATGACAGTGTCTGTACAACGAGTGAGAGGGAGATATAGAATATATAACAGAATAGAGAGACAGACTGTGAGAGAGGGAGAGAAGACGAAGGGAAGGAAGTGGGTGATGATGGAATTGGCGGAATCTGGGCTCCTTTTATCGCGTATCCAGTGGTAGAGGCCCCAGGCAAACGTAAATAGAATACGGTAATCGGACGCCGTGATCCTGGAACATTGGTTGAGGCGGAGACTTCGGAACTTGTTGATGGATTATTCGGACGCCACGGGAACCCGTTTCCAGTGTCCTACGCGAATTAGCTGCCCTGAACGCGTAACAGCGGCGGAAATATCTCACCTGTGAGGATGTTTTTTGAAGTACAAAACTTGTCAGACCCCAGTTCAAATGCAAGAATACAAACCAACCAAAGTTGTCTCCTACTCGTGAATACAGTGTACCATGTACCTCGCCGCATTGGTAGGAATCTTCCAGCTTCCAAACTAACGGATCTGTTTGAAGGAGACAACCCTGACTTCTGATGGAGGAGTCACGATGAACCGTTTGAAAAACGGAGAAGTTTGAAAACTTACAGATCTCATTTTTGAGGCGGAGATGCGCACCGCTTCGCGTTGCACTCTCCTCTCCGTTCTGGGCGCGGACACAGCTCGCCGTTTATGTTCTGATCAAATGACACAGGGTCAGAACAAAACTGAAGCGATTGAACAACGGAAAAGGTACAAACCTTGTTCGTGCCACACCAAATTCAGGAATATTGCCGTGTAAATGTGTTTAACGGCCAATACGTCACCTGCAAGACGTCTATACAGAGTATATACAAGTGTCTCCGTCGCCAGATCGGGCCAGATTTGGCGGGAAACGCTAATTCTCCAAAAGTGTCAGAGGGACGGAGGAGGAGCACTACATCGTGCGTCATTTCCCCGCATCCAGGAGGGTCAAGATAAGATTGTCGAGGCCCCGGACACGTCACAGGGGCCTGGAAATCCTCGTGCTATCGATGTGCAGGGTCCAGTACGCCTCGCTGAGCACTCGACGCGAAAAGTCCAGGTAAAAGCGCGTCCAGTCGTCCAAGGACCGTCGGAATTCGCATTACGTATGTCCCACAGCAATATGCAAGTAAATTCAGGTCCGCGAGAGTCGCGAGAGTGTGGTAAAGCAAGAGGGTACGTTGGTGTAAGTGTCGGGAGATCGGGATGGTCGTGGTTCGAGGTCAAGTTTACCCGATCACTTGGCGTTACCTGGCCTGGATCGAACACTTCAAAGACAATGTTTCCCCCTCAATTCCGAGCTCATAGGACGTCTGGAACGACAACCCAGTTGGGTATACCCGCTGGACGAGCGGAGGAAATATCCCGTGTTGAACACGGGATATCATCCTGGCGACTGCACGTACATCATCTCCAGGGTTCAGACCATCGATCGTGTGGGTCTCTTGGTCGCCCTGGAAGAAAGTTTTCAGGAAGTTCACATTTGAGATTTCGGCACTTCTGGCTTTATCTTAACGTTGACATTTGGTATATCGGCCAGTTGGTCAATATCTCCGGGATTGGGTCTTTACCATGTTTTACTGGGATACTCTAATAACCTTTCTACACTATTATGGGGCCCTCTAGTACTCTACATTATGTCTAATTTTGCAATACAGATTTTGTACTAGTTCGTAGTAACACTTTTTTGAAGGGTTGTCAAACAAGCTCAGTTCACTGTTCTTACATTCCTACAAAGGTAGTTTTGGGCAAAATCGATTTATTCTGGTTGTAAACTACACGGAGACGTCTATGCGAACGGGAAATTCGAAGGTACTACACGGCACAAGGGCATCGCAACGCCGCAAGAATGTTTACGCCACTTCCACCGCATCAAGCTTCCCTCCCGAAACAGCACAGAATACGGCGCCAAATAAACGAGTCACAGGGCAACGACACGGCGATGCAGTCGCCGTTGATACCATTCTACAAATGAGTTAGCTCCGGGAAATGATCAAGCAAAATTGCGGACACGAACCTTATGGTTCCAAAAGCGAGCTCACGCTCCCGAGCAGACAGTGCGAAAGCGCCTATAGCAGTCACCCATCACACCCTCTCCTCCAGAACCCACGTCCCCGTCAAGTTCGGCCACGTTGAAGGCAATGTTGCAGTGTGGCGCTAATTGCGCTTTGACGTCCGAGTTCGACCAACAGCGAAAAGCCCGCAACGCGGGCACAGCGGCGTTGACCCGCTGCTCGCTGTAGCCGTAATCCTAGCCCTAGGCTCTCCGTTAGCCCCAGAAGTATTCAGGGATAGAAAACGAACATACCTGAAAGAGGTCCCCGTGTTGAACCTTCCTAATTCGTCCTGGAAACCGGAACTCCTCAGATCCATATCGGGATCAGTGCGCCAAGTTCTCCCGAAATGATCCCAGGTCCAGCCTGCGTCCGTTGGTAAAGCGGTTTCTCCAAGCGTGGCGGGACCGTTCCGTAAAGTCGAGTGCTCACCGCAGTGAGAAGCCCGCAACGCGGGCGCAGCGGCGTAGAGCCGCTGCTCACTGCGGTCGACGTTCTGAAGGGGATTCAAGTTATTAAGGGTAAAATGAAGGAAGATAAAGGTACGTACCCGAATGGTTGTGCCGCCAAAGCTTCCAAATGTAATATCGAGGCCGGATGCACTCAGATCCAGATCTCCACAGCACGGGTCCGTTTATCCGTGATTGGTGGAGCTCAGAAGCAGCGTTTTGTGCGCAATGTGGTCTCGAGTGGCGCTATTCCCTAAATAAACGGGTTCAATTGACTGGCGCAGAGAGGAGCACGATACTCACCGACTCGATGTTCAAATACGGTGCAAACTGGCCGAATGTCGTCAACATGGACCTCAAACAACGAGCAAAACCCACCAAAATTGCCTGGAAAAAAAGCCGGTCCGGCGAGGACACCATGCGCCGCCCTAGGTCAAGATCTCGATGTCAAGGGGCCAGAAGAGTCGAATAAGGCTGCAGTATCCATTAATATCGATATCCACGCGATGTGGATCGAAGAACTCACTCTCGCGGAGAGGCGGCGAAGCCGCCACCGCGTATTCTATCAAACTGTGAGTTCTGATGAATGTAGGGACGAGAAGACGCGAGGTACGTACCACGTATACCCGCAGGTGATGTCCAAATCCGGATCGAGGGGAACTAATCAAATCTAGGTCAAGTGAGCAGCATCAACAATATCATCAAAACTCACTCAAATTAACGGCGAAAAAAGCCGCGCCGGCGAGGCGAAACCACGCCGTCCTGAGCCAACAATCCGCTATTCAATTGAGAGCAAAGTTCTTGCGGGGTACCAAAGTTGTGGTACCTTGTGGGTTCAGGCGCCGCCAACGTTGTCCTCCTCGTGGGTTTTGAGTCTTGAGGATTTGGCAGTTATGAACCTGACAGAAATGAAGTACAAAAAGCGATGAAACTGTTAAAACTTTCGTAAACTGCAGCCCCAAATTTCGTTAGAAAAATGCACCTTTTAACAAAAACCAAACGCCTCTGCGGCGAGCAGCACGCGCTGCCCGAAGTGCAGCAATTCGTTTCTTGCGGTTCTGAACTCCTGAAACACGAATAAGAAGGTCGGTGACGCTGCGGACGCGTGTCCTGTAAGAAGAGTTAAAGATCAAGGTGGTGGTCAGAAGGAAAGAATGACCTTGCGGTATCCGGCCCGATGTGATCGACGTCTTGCTCAACGTCAACTATCATGTTGTGAAAACGCCTGGACGTTCTGGGATCCCCGACTTGCTCATCTCCTTCTCCACAGACGACTCCCAAAGGCTCCTGGAAGATTTACTCGTGAGGATTTTGGAATTGGACGCGCTGCAACGTATTCCACGGCGGGAAGGGCACTTTTCTCAGCATTTTGTCGGTAAACTGCACTGCGACGCACCTTGTCTTTGTCCCGCGGCGCTGTAAACCTCGTCATATCAATACTCTGCCCCTCCTGACTCGTCTCCTCTTCTGAAACTTGACGCCGCGTTTTGAACTCGATTCTGGACGAATTGAGCGAGTACTGTCGGAAACCTTTAGCTTTGGAAACCTTGAAAAAGCGACAATCGTACCGTTTGTGATTCTACTTGCGCAGTATTCAGAGGATGGCGACGACGACTTGGACCGCGGCTCTCGCGAGGAACAGTGGGTGTCACGATGGTACAGT